>PVHY01006175.1:0-44473 GCA_004024945.1 Uropsilus gracilis
TTCTGCAGAAGAGAAAAATGAATAATTTAAAGTGAGCTGATATAGGCACCCCATCATGGGTGGGTTAGGGTGATGTGGGATGTCTTGATTTCAAGAGGTTCTTGATTTTTTTGTTTATGGGTTGGTTTGTCAAGGCAGGTTGTAAGATCCTTCTTGATGGTGATTTAATTTTTGGACTAAAAGCACTATAGGATACAGTCAGGGGACAGAGCTTCAGAGAAAAACTGAACTCATGTCCCTCGTGAAATATGAAATGTATTCTACCATCTTACTCCTAAACTTGTTACTTGACACTAGTAAAGGGATGATAGATCTGCATTATTTCCCACAGGGATCACATTTTTCCCCAGTGGTATGCTCCAATTTGTCATTATTGGCTTGAGATAAATAAGATATGATTTGCATATCCAAGAAGGCCCAAATGGTACTTGGTACAACTCAGTACAGTTTTACTGCCTTTCCAGGTGTCTGGAAATCAGTCACATCAGAACAAGGGATGGTTAATCTGAATATCCTTTATCTTCAACTGGTGCTCTGATCACCTTCCCTCCATCCCTGCTTGAGCTGGCTCTAAGGATATTCACCTTCATTCATGGTTTTATTCCTCTTCCTTGCTATACAATTTGAAAGTCTTGAGTCTTCCTTTTATGTCTGCTCTACTTCCCTTCACCCCTCTCTTCTTATATCCTATTCTTTGTTTTTTTTTTCCAAAATATTCTTGAAAATGTTTCAGTCTTTTGAAGTTGCCCTTCCCTCTCTCTCCCTCCACATCTCTAAGTACAGTACTCCTTTACTCCCTTAGTAAACTCCTCATCCCATTTCCCATTTGTTTCTCACACTCAGTGCTGAAATATAAGTGAGATTAAAAAGTGTAAAGGTGTCCTCCAGAGAGATATTGACTGACCCTACAGTCTGCACCCTCATTCACCTTATTTGCATGTTCTGCATTTCAGCTTTGATTTCTCTTTGTCTCCATTTTTCTGTCTTTAAAATGAAGCTTATAATACCAATATCAGTGAGTTGCTATGGATATTAAATGAACTAGCCCTTTCCTGCTTCTTAAGTGACCCCAGACCAGCACCAATGACATCTACTAGAAGCTTATAAAATGCCAAATATAACTGCATCCCCATAGTCACTGTATCAGAATCTCTATTTTACTGCTATTCCATGGTGAATTATATACATACTAAAGTTACATATACATAATAAATTGATAAATATATGGGAATGAGAAATAGGTCTGGTGTAATTTAATGGATGCTATCATTTTCTTCATTGTTTTCATTTCTAGTTCCTAACCTAACCAAAAATTTCTATTATACATTAGTATCAGCTATGTACTTTCTGTGTTATATGCACGATGCTTTACCATAAATATTTATTTAAAATCTATTTCATCAGGATATCTCTTCCCCAGAGCCAATGTTCATCATTTACCTTTCATATCTCTAGAACTTAATACCTGATATTTAGTCAGTGCTCTCTAAATGTGAGTCAAAAAAGTAAATCTATGTTATATTTTTCTTCACCATGTATGCTAAGATAACACTAATCAAAACTATCACTTTTTCTCTATAGGTAATTTTATTACCTTGTTATTCATGATTTCTGCTTCTAATTTCTATCTACTGCAATCTATTCTGTTTATCTCCATCCAGGAATTTCTAGGGGGGTTAGACTTTTCCCCCTACGTAAAGCATCGTCACCAATACTGGATTGTAGAGGAAGGATTTGAGAGTGAAATGACATGCTGGACTGCTGGAAGACCAAACTTTAACCCTTGATTTTCTCAGTATTTAGATGACTGAAAAGTGTATTCATGAGTTTTCATAGGCCATGGATTAGCATTTCACAGATAAATGACCATGTGAGTTTGCATATGCCTCAAGGACTACTGTCTTCTGAGAGAAATGAATGAACATATGGAAGAAAGTCCATCCCATACTGCCTGCTTAGAGCATAGCACTGCTCTTAGCATTTTCAGGGGCATTCTGGAAGTCCCAAGGGCTGCATTTGTTCTAGGTATGTTCTAGGTCTTTTAACTGATTGTACAGAATCTGTACAGATAAATCAAGAGTGTTGTGCTATCCAGGCGATGGGAGGATCACAAATTCAGACATCAAATAAAATCATGGGATGGTGGTTTCATTTTCCACTGGGGAAATTCCATCTCCCACAAGGATTTTCAAAGAAAGTGGAGAAGGAAGGAAAGTAAGAACCATCCCCATCTACTAAATGTGGGCATTTTTAAAAGTGATGAAGGTTAATAATTTCTAAATGGGGTGGAATATTTGCCCTCTATTTTTGAAACATTAAAATGTATTAGACCGCAAGTCAGTGTTCTTGTATAAAATTATAGAGGGAACCAATACTAATAATAAATTGTTCTGAGCTTCTGTCTAATGTTCCCTTGCTCTACCACATATTTTTTTTGCCCTAGATCATGGGAGGGTTGAGTATTGACAAAATCTAAGCTTATAACAATCATTAAAGAATATTAACATTCCGTGTTTATACATTGTTCTGTGTCTTCAATCAATTCTATAATAGAATTATGAAAGGAGGGTATAGAATATCATTTCCTTATTCCAAATAATCCCATGACATCCCAGTTTTAGTTATTAACTCATTTGCAATAAGGGAATTTAGTATCATTTTATTTAGTATTATTGTTTGGGATAGATTGGGAGAATCCTTTCTAAAATTTTCATCAGACTTCTTGAGTCTTGAGATACTGCTTTATCTCTGGTTTCCTTCCCCCAAGATATTTAGGAACTATTAATGCTCATGAATAGTGATTCATGACAACAAGAAGTAACCCTTGTCTATGAAATACTTCCCTATGTATCACTGTATTTAGTCTTCACAACCTCCTTTTAGGATTGTTATTTTTATCTCCATTTCCTTAAAGGAAATTAAACCCAGAAAATTCAGACAACTTAAAGTGCTCCCAGCTAGTCAGTGCAACTTGAGTAGAAAGGAAACTAGAAACTGATATTTGGCTTAAGAAATATTAACACTGTATACACAGTGATGATAAATGAAATGCAGTTGTGCCAGAGAGCATCCATGAAAGCCAAAAACATGTGTGAAGACAATATTCTTGCTGCCTTGCTTCATTCTGCATGCAGGACTAGTTCATGCCAATTAATGTACAAACATGATGATTATTATGTGAGGTCTACAATAAATATTACCTTTAAGATTCTCCCACTTTTCTTTGCTATCAACCCATCAAATAGAATATATAGAAGATATTTTCAGGGATTTTGAGGACTATGACTATATAAATTAACATGCAGCCTACTTCCTAGATTCTCCCCCACCTAGAAAAGTCTTCCAGGAGCTCACAATATGAGCATCTCCATTGCTTGTGAATTCATTTTAAAAAATTGTCTATTCATTATAGAAGTTAGTAAACCCTTGCCTAGTACAGACACTGAACTCAAAATAATTCTGTGAACTGTTTTCACAGAAAAGAATTTTAGTTTTCTCCCTTTCCAAATTGATACTTCCTGATATGTTGGAATTCTTTTCCTGAGAGATACAATGAGTTAATGAACTCTGACTAACATTGAAAAGCATGTAGCGCTTATACTTTGATTTATTATTTTTCACTTAAAAAAAATTTGAGAAAAAGAGGTGGTAGAACACCCTTCTGGATAGAGTGAGAAGTTCATAATTTAGCTGTCCATCTTTGAAATTTAGCAGGAAAGGGTTTCACTGATAGATGAGGTATAAAATTGAAAGGCAGGGATTAATTATGTCTAATAGATATTCTTGGAAAGCTGTTAATCCATTGTTTTTCACCCGTTGTCAGAGCAACCACTAGAGATGAGTGGCCTGCCAATAATAATCAGAGAAGAGTGGAGTCAAGTCATGAACTCTTGCAGTTGACAAATGTAAAACCTCCAAGTGGAATAAAAGAGCTCTTTGGCACTCAGGGCAGAAAAGGACAGCAAGTGAAGACAGCAGGTCTTGTTGAGAGAAGAGAGTTGGCAATGTGCCATTGCATGTGGGCTCTGCTTTTTTCTCATCTCAGGATCTGTACTGGAAAATAACTTGTATAAATTTGATTATCCCCAAAGCTATTGAATTTGCTTCATGAACTTGTAATTAAAAAAATATTTTCATTAAAATTAAAAATCTAAAGATCAAATGCCTCTTAACTTCAGTCATGATAGAATAATAAATGATTTTAGTAGTCCAAAAGATAATAGCAATAACAGGACTAGAGGGCAGATCTGGGGTGGGTGACAGGAAGGGAAGGAAAGCTCTTAGAAGAAAGAATTAAAAATCTTTTGCTCAAATAGGAGAGCCATAGTATAAGGAAAATAATATAGCAGGTGATATTACAAGAACAGTAAAAGAGATGGAAAAAAGACTATCAAAATGGTCCATCAAGGAAAAGTCAGTAGAACTGTATCAACAGAAACATGAATTGCTTCAGCTATATCAGTGTGAGAACAAGGGTTTTCTCTATGTAGCTGAACTGCAGGAAGGAGGTTCTGGCAGCAAGACTATTAAAAGTAGAACAGTCAAAAGATTATAAAATTTGACACTTGCAATCAAATATTCATTTATATTATTTAAATACCATTAACTAAAATATATTTGAAGAACAAAAAGGGCATCTATTATCACTTTAAATTTATATAGAAACAAGTGGTTTTAAAGAGTCTTCAACTTGTCTTTTAATGATTACATTGAGGGCATATCACAAAGACCTAGGTATAGAGTAATATAATACGTACTATATATTGCTTAAAATATGATTGCTTTTATGTATAATACATAAAATACAGTTAAGATATAATATACCTGTAACATAGTGTGTTTAATATTCATAAGATTTCTATAATACATTATATAACATCTACTAAATTCTGCATTTAGGTTTGTTGATAGGTCTAGGAACAACATCAAAAAATTGATGGATGAGTTCGGTTTTACCATAGGGCAATATATCTAGGGTAAAGTCCTTACATATTACTTCTGGTCACAAAAACATCACCAGGCTTCTAAATAAAGACAAAAGCAGTTTTATTATTAAATGATAACATGAATTCATTCCTTTTCCAATGTCCATATTCAAATTCAGGGCAAAGTGCAGATGGAGCCTTTCCTAGCAGCTCAGGGCTCACGGTGGAATCCAGCCCTGGACAGAATACCTTCCATCATAGGCCACACTCCCACCCAGATTCACTCAAGCTCAGATGATTCAGATAACCCAGTGAATTCAGTGTGCACGTCATTGGGATTTGAGCGGAACCTAAAGTAGCCAGAGAAAACCCACTCAGACTTGGGGAACAAGCATTAACATTTCACAGACAGGGACACTTGCCATGAATTTATTTATTTTTTTTTCTTATCAACAGTTTTAACAAAATGATGTTGAATGAGATGACATTTGAGAATCAGTCATATATTGTATATATTTTACATATGAGTATAAAAACAGATATACTATAAACATTTTATTATAAAACATACACTGTAGATATATATATATGCATGTTTGCACATGATAGTTATGATGTTATCAACTTTAAATCAATGCAGCCAGTTTTTATGAGTAAAAATGAGTCTTTTCAGAAATAGTCAGAAGTATCACAATTTAAAAAATGCCTACTGTGTCTGATCATAGGACAACCCAAAGAAACAAAGAGAGACATTTATAAATGAAATTGGCATAGTGGAGTAGACTTCATACTGTTGGGGAATACAAATAAGCTCATTACATGTGGTCAATAAAAATATGTGAGTTTCCTGCAGGCATTCTCAACTCTAATTAATTTTAGTTAAGATAAACTGAATTATTTAATTAAATCTACATTATTTATTTAAATATAATAATATATAATTATAATATTAATATATTTATACTTAATATATTTTGCATGTTTATATGTAGTAATCATATTTTCTATATTGAGATATATGTTTATATGTGTTTATATATGGATTTATTAAATTATATATTTAACATGTTTAGATAAAATGCTTTAAATATATAAAGCAGTTTATATTAGAAAAATACAGGAGAATTTTAATTGAAGACTTCACACAAGTAATCTATGGTATTTGGATTCAAATATCTGTCAACGGATACTATTTCATTAGAGCACTATAACAAGAGGACTAATAACAGTTGTCCTTCTATTTTTCAGTGGCTATAACTGTTTTATTCATTCAATCTCTAGGAGATATGTGATGAGAGAGAATATTACCTAACTTGAAGAATGCACATTTTCTCTGTAAATATCTAGATATGTTAACTTCAAAAGCAACCTGGAAAGAGTAAGGATTCTTTGTTTTACTCCAGAAATTTTGAAGTTTGCTTAGTTACTAAAGCACCTGTAAGGTTGATTATAGATTTTTCATCTCAATACTATTAACTATAATCCCTAAGGAAGGGATCGAGATGCAGCATATTAAAAAAGAAACCCAGATGGATTTCATGATCAAGGATGATTTAGTTCTAAGAAGCTCTGTGTTACAGTTTTCTCAATATCAAAGGCAATCTTAGGCTATTGTACTCATAGTAAATATTTCTCTGATATTCATTCTTCTCCCTTCTAAGTCAGTTCTGAAGGTGTCTTCCACTGGTCTTCTTAAGTTGTTGAATATCTTCAGAAATTTAGTTCTTATCTTCAGGTAAGTGTACATGAAGGAAAAATCCTCACATCTTAAAATAATCATTGAAGATCTACTATCTAAACCCAATCTACTAAGTGATTTCCCCCCAATATTATATATTACAGACTTGCTATCTTTGGCAAATATTTATGCATGCTTATTTTAAACTCTTATGAGAGTCTGCCCTGCCTGTGTTCTATTATTCCATCTTGAAAAATCTCTATCAATCAGTCTTAATTTCCCTTAAAAATACCCTTTGAATTCCAGCAAATATTTATCCTGTTAAAATTCTTCATGTCATCTTATTCCTAATGATATTGATTCTCTTCCTCTGAGCTTTTCTTTTCTTTTTTTAATTTTTAAATTTTATTTCTAAATTCTTATAAATTCTTACATAAGTAAATAAGGTAAATGGTCTCTGACATGCCTTCCCTCCTCCACCCCACTCCCTTGTGGTCACTCAGTCTCCACTCTCATTGTTCTTTTTTGGTTTATGTTGGGTTCATTGGTCCTTTGGTCTCTTTTTTTGTGGCTGTGTCCATTTGTTGGATGAGGGACTATGTTCCAGGGCCATGGCACATTGTGCTTGATGGTATGTAGTCCTTAGCTTTGTATTGGGCACCCAGTTCATGTTCATTTGGGGTCAATCAGTATCTTCTAGTTGCTGGCTCCAGTAAGATCTCCTTGCCATTCTGCTATCTCTGCACTTCATTTCTCTGACCTCTGGCCTTGGAAATCTTTTCTCCCAGCCATTGTCAGTGAGGAGGTTTCTCGATAAGGGCAGACTTCCATTGTTGGACATTGCAGGCCTGTGAGCTTTTCTAAAGCTCATTCTGTATAACTTTCACAGAATACTTAATGCATTGTAATTATTACATGCCTATCCAGGCTCCATAATTTCAAATTGCCTAAATATGTGTAGGTGAACTTATGATTAATAATTCTCTGAATTCATTGCATTGCTGAGTATAACACATTTACATCTTTGGGTAGTAAATATTTTGGGTAAAAATGACAGTCTTAGATATCACATCATCGCTAAATAAATAAGATTTTACTCCCATAAAAATGGCAATGATTGTAAGTTTGGCATCAAAAATAATATTAACTAGAACAAAAATATAGGAAAGAAACCACACCAGTTATTTGAATGGATAAAATTTAAGACAAATTATTATTGACATGGTATTGATCAACTGAAAAATCAAAAGGGATCACTGAGACATCACACCATAACTGTAGGAAGAGCTATAATCCCTAGTACCAGAGGAAAAGGGAGGAGATTGAATTGATTAATATTTATAAATTTGGTAGATGTTTCCTGGAGCTAAAGTATAGTTTATGTAGAAGATTCTGCCCAGTAGGTTTGATGTCTCTTAGAACAGAAAGAAGACACACCAGCTAGGGCACATTGCTCTGTTGAGGAGAGTAGTAGGCTGGTGCTGACGGGTTCTGTAGATAACAAACAATAACAACTAAGAAAACAGAAAAAAACTAAAAATTGTAATTAATTGTTGCTATGGACAAACTTCTCCTGTTGGAGTACCATACTGGTGGATAAACACTTTAACAACTTATAGCATAAAAAGGAGAGAGGGAGGGAGAGAAGAAGAAGGGGGAGAGAGGTAGAGAGGGAAGTTACTGGGAAGAAGTATTTCCTCCTTCCTCAACTTTCAAGTCATTTGTGTGTGTGTGTGTGTGTGTGTGTGTGTGTGTGTGTGTGCACGTGCGCGCACGCGGTCTATATTTGCCTGCCTTGAAAGAACAACTGGAGAAACTGCTCTAGGAAGACTCGCCCGAATCACAAAGCACATGAGCAAGTTCAAAACTAAGAAATAATAGCTTAATTACAGAAACACTCAGATACCTTTAGGTCCAAATGCTGACATCTTTCTTATAAATTATGCTGAATATGGGATGTAAAGTGAAAAAAAAGAATATTATTTAATATTGTACATTTGAATTATATATAATGTTGTAAACCAATAATACATTAATCAATTTTAATAGGTAGATGCTTTGTAACATTTAGTAGTCTTTTAAAAATACCCCTGTTACTTTGAAATCCAAGATGCATATGTTAAAAAGATGAGGAAAACTCTGATTACCCTAGAAAATTCTTTGAAGTGAAAGAAAGTTTAATAAAATATAATTTCATGTAGTTTTGACTGAGTAACCTCTGGCTTGTCAGTGGACCAAGTCAAAAGATTTCATAATCTTTTTTCCTTAACATTTATTTAATAGACATCTATTACTGAAATCTTAACTGCTTATGCATTTTCAACTCTTTATTACAGTTATCCTTTGGATTTTTTTTTTTTAACAAAACTGATCTATCCAAGAGGAACAACTGTATTAAAACAAATCCCTCTGAGACTTGCTTAGAAATCCTCTGGCCAAAAGGAAAATATATGCAATTAGATTGTATTTCTTCCAAACTACATTCCTAAGACTTGTCTTTAAGGTCAGGAAAATTGCGAGAGTTGCAACTTAGTCAGAAAGATTTGCAAACTGAAGAGGAAACAATCTTATTAGATGAAAAATGTATCTTGTGGCTTTAATATTTTCCTCTCCAAGTTTATCAAGGAAATGTCACATTGTGACTAAATTAATACTATTCAAATTGAACTTGAATATCATTTTGCTTTCAAGAAGAGAAGAGAATGAAAAACATAGATACATTTTTTATTAAGCCAAATACACTAGCTTCTCTTCACTTATTTAAAGTAGAAAAACTCTTTAACTAGAAAGAATTTTGTATCTTCCAAATCTCCTGCAACCGTGTTAGACTAACTAACTGAAGGGATTTGCACAATAGCATGCATCTATTATAACTAACAGGACTGAAATTCTCAGTGCTTAGTAAGAATTGCTTTGTAGGAAGCTATTCATCCACTCATCAAATATTAACTGAGTGCCTCCTATTCATCAATCACGGATTCAGGTAAGTTATGGAATTTTTCTCTGACCAAAAAAGAAAATCTTACTAGTTCTTTTTCAGTCCAAAAGATATTTCAACTTTAACCCACCCATAAGAAGGATGTATATATGTATATATACCCCCACAAAATATATATATTTTTATATATTATATAATATATATATTCTGGGTATATATATATATATATATACACACACACACATATATGTATATATACACATATACATGCATATATTCTGGGTATATATATATATATATATATATATACATATATATACACACTAGAATTTTGGGAAAAAGCTAGAATTTTGGAAAAGAACACTAGGAATTTCAGTTGAGAGATTAGTTCTTTCTAAATTACAAACTTTGGTTTAGTTCTTAGGTCTTTCCATAAAAACAGTTCTGAGGTCCAAAAGTACTATTCCAGTTTCCCCAATTGTTAGCTACCCATATTGCTTCTCACCCAGAATAAAATACTACTTTTTATTGGCTTCATTACAAATACGGGTGGCTATTTATTAAGCTCTGGGCAATAAGATTTAAGCAAAATTGAGATTTCATAGGAAGCTACCCTACCTGGAATGGAGTTCATTTGCATTTTAACTCCTTCCAGGCTGAAATTTGGAGGAGTCATCTTAAATTGTGATATGAATTTGAATAAGAAACAACATTGTAGAAAGGTGATGAAGATGATTGTGAAAACACAACACTAAGCTTGTAATGACCACCTTGTAATTTTCTATACAAAAAATGTAGGAGTACTTTGTGGATCTTGGGTATTAGTGTTTTGTCAGATGTATGATGTGCATATATTTTCTCATTCAGCAGATGTGTACTATGGAGAAGCTTTCTAGTTTGATCTAGTTCCATTTATTTATTCTTGCTTTTGGTCCCACCATAGTTGTAGTTAAGTCCCTGAAGATATTACTGAAGTCAAAGTCCTTGGTGTTTTGCCTATTTTCTTTTATGTATTTTGTGGTTTCAGATCTTACATAGAAGTTTTTAGTCCATTTTGAGTTATTTTTTGTATATAAGAAGTGGTCTGGCTTCATTCTATAGTTTATAGTTTTCTTTGATGATTTTTAATTAAAATTAATCTACATCTGTAGATTAAATATATTAAATATATTACTATTTAATGTTCTGATCTTATCTTTGTCTGATTTTGGTATCAAAGCAATAATTCTGGTCACACAAATTAATTTGCAAAATATACCCTCAGTTTTCAATAAGAAAATTGTTGAAATATTAATTCTTTAAAGTTTAGTAGAACTCAGTAGTGAAGTCATCCATACTTGTTTCCTTTGTGCAACAATTTTCAACTACAAATGAATTTTTTTAAATATTTATAAATGCAAATTATACGTTTTTTCTTATTTAAGTCTTTTTTTTTCTTATTTATTTATATATAAATTTCACATCATTGTAATCCCAGGGATTTATCCCTCCCCCCCCCCCATTCTCCCCCTTTCCCTCCTGCCCAAAGTTGTGTGCTTCAGCTTGGTACTTAGCTTGTTTTGACTTTTCCTCAAGACTTTTGCTTATTATTTCACTATATCCCATATATTAGTGAAACCATTTGGTTTCTATCTTTTTTCTTTTTGCCTTGTTTCTTCTAATACGATTTCTTTTAAGTACTAACATGTCATAAAATCATCAAATTTGTCATTTTTAGTTAATGAGTAATAGTCCATCGTGTATATATACCACTTTTTTTTTTTCATCCAGTCATCTGTTTGGGGGCATTTAGGTTGTTTCCAAGTCCTTGCAATTATAAATAGTGCTTCAGTAAACATCCATGCACAGGTGTCTCTTTGTACCCACAGTGAGGTCTCTTTTGGGTAGATTTCCCAGAGAGCAATTGCTGGGTCAAATGGTAGTTCCATTTTCATCAATTTGAGGGTCCTCCACACAGCTTTCCATAGTGGTTGGACCAGTTTATATTCCCACTAGCAATGTAAGAGTGTTCCTTTCTCTCCACATCCTCGACAGCATTTGTTGTTGCTATAAATACAGATTATACTTAAATGATGATGGTAATTGATATTTCTCAATGAGTTTATCTATTTCATCAAATAATTTGATGTATGGGTATAAAGTTGCATATAATATTTTCTCACTCTCCTTTGAATATCTGTATACTTAGTGGTGTTATAAGCTATCCCATTCATGACATTATCTGTAACTTACCCCTTTTTTTATCTAATCAAAGAGACTATAAATATATCAATATTTTAAACTTTCTCATAGACCCAGCTTCAGTATTTATTTTCTCTATTACACTTCTATTTCACTGACTCCAAATCTGATTTTTATTATTTTTTTCTGCTTATTTCATAGTTAACCTAATGTTTTTCATCCACAAATTTTGTGGTATGCCTTGCTTACTTCCTCACTCAATAGGAAATAAATTCTAATTTCCCTTTTCCTTCTTGATTCATAGATTATTTAAAATGTGTTTTTTTCCAAATATTGAGGGATTTCAAAGAGATCTTTTTGTTATTTTGTCTAGTGTTATTATTGTAGAAGACATGTTTTGAGATTTTTTTGTTTATTGAACTTTCTTTTATATCACAGAATATGATTTATTACATTATTGTTCCAAACCTATCTGAAAAATCCAATGATTTGGGTTGGAGTAGTCTTATTGAATATTTGTCTTCTAATTTCTTATTATATTTTTGACTATTTGTTTTATTGTTTGCTGGGAGAGAAGTATTAAAATGTCTGACTTTTTTTGTATTTGCTTGTTAGTTTGAAATTAGATGTTTCCTGAAATATGACTCTTAATTTTGGATTTATCTACTCTTGAAATTTTATCAGTTTTTCAATTCAGTGTAATGAAGCTCTGTATTCACTTCTGTAGTTACTATAGATTTCCATGGTCTTTTTATGTGTTTACCCTTTTATCATTGTGACATTGTCTTTGTTTTTATGACATTATGACATCTATGTATGGTAATATTCTTTCTTCTAAAATTACTAATATAGTCACTGTCTTTTTTCATTTAATGATAGTTTGATATATCTTTTCTTGCCTTTTCTTTATAAACTATATTTTAAAAAAATTAAATATTTCTTGTTTTCATATGTAATTATATTGTTTTTATTCCAATATGAGCATTTCTATGTTTAATTTTGATGTTTAGGCCATTTACAATTAGTTTGGTTATTGGCACTATAATGCTAAATTCTATATTCTGTTTGTTTCTTTTGGTAAATATGTTCATTTCCCATTTTCTTTCTTCTGCATTGCCTTGGACTACTTTAGTACTTTTTATGATCCCATGCCCTCTCCCTTATTGATTTATTAGTTATAAATCTTTTTTTTTGTTATTTCAGTGTTTTTTTAAATACAAAGCATGTATGCTAATTTAGCCTAGTCATCAATAATATTATTTCATTACATATATAGCATAAGAAACATCAAAAATACAGTACTATTAATCCCATCTCCACATATGAACTATTATTGTCAAATAGTTTACTTGTTTCATGTTATAAAATCCACATTATTTTGTTATTATTAATTTTTAAACAATTATCTTTTCTAAATATTTATCTAAGATGAATATAGCTTTACATATTTAACCATGCAGTTGCTTTATCTACTTCATGTAATTTCTTTGTGTAACTCTATAGCAGTGTTTTATCATTATATTTCTTAAAGAATGACCCTTAATCTTTCTTATGATGTTAATTATGACCCTGAGTCTAAGTTTTAGGAATCCATTGATCTGCCTCACTCCCCTCTATCTTTCGCCATGGGATGACAGCTCTGTTGTCAGTAACCTTGCATAATCATATAACCACTTCATTTTTTTTCTGTCTCTGGAATCACTGTCTTTCAGTGGTTCTCATAAAACCATATGATTTCAGTAACAAAAAAGAAGTGCATTTTGCTGGTTCACATCGGACTTAAGCCCAGTCTGCAAACAACTGCTTTCTCAGTTAATGCTAGTATGAATGCAAAGCGCTTTCCATTGTTTTACCTTTCATGTTCTAGAACATGTGTAGAAGAATTAGCTGTTTTATCCTATATTGAGGAATAATTTTATTAAAAAACTTCCTCTCTGAGTTGATGAGATAGAATAGCATCCATCTGTAGTTTTGTAAATGTAATACTAACTGGCGTGGTCACATTGATCATTCAGATACAGATATTCCAACCCTTCATTCCATTGAATTTTTATTTTACATGAAGGATTGTTGCCATAGTTGAAATTAAGATTATCTTAAATATACTAAGCTTGTGGCTGGTGCCTCTAAGCTTCAGCCTATGAAGTGGCCGGGGCTAGGGATCGCAGTTCGAGTCCCGCCTGGGGCCCGTAGCGAGACCTAGTTCCCCAAAAAATAGCTGGGCGTGGTGATGCGCTCCTGTAATCCCAGCTACCTGGGAAGCTGAGGCTGGGGATTGCTTGAGTCTGTGGTACCCCAGGCAATGAGAGCCTGCGGTTCCATGGGCAAAATAGCAAGACCTAGTCTCAAAAAATAAATAAGTAAATATATAAACAAACAAACTAAGCTTTTATATAAAGTTTTATAATAACTTTTATAAAGTTATTACCTCACAGACTGAGGTAATACATGGTTGACCCTGGGTCCATATTGTGGTGAACTTTACCAGGAACTATAATTGATTTCAGATAACAGGTCTAGAAAAAAGAGATTGAGAACCAAATTTAGAGTTTTACTTGTTCTGTTTATTTTTATTTCATATGTTTATCACCACCTGAATTTTCAGAGTCAGAATTAGGGAAAATCATGCTTGAGCTATTGGACTTTAATAATATTAAGTACACAGATGAATAGATCAGCAGTGCAGTTCCACTGTAGTTCAAAGAAATTAAAATTTCCATGCTGTATCTGAGATGGTCTACAATTTCTGAAGGTCAGTCACCACCTGAAATGTGTAAATAGAGAACTGCAAACTTAAGCTTCATTAGTTCTTCATTGAGGATCTTTATTTCTGATTCCCAAAGACAATGTACTTTTTAATAATTGCAATATTACTGACCTTTCCCAACAGTTTGCTGATTGATTATATAACCTTTCGCTCTGCGGTAGCATTGTGTACATTCAGTCTTTGTCCTGGGCACCAATTTAACTGAATGGGAAGAAAGCACAGCATTTGACCTATGGAATAAGAATAGGGAAACATTTGGGCTATTGGGAATAACCAAAGATAAAAAAGTAATTAACTATTGATTTTTAAAAAATTGAGGCATGAGAGTAAGTATTACCTTCTCTGTGGAATCTGAGTTACCCAGGTAACCATACTCAGATTTAGATTTGTAGATCTCCCGATCTGACTTTGGAAAGGAGAAGGAGTTACTTTCAAATACATTCATTTGCCTTTCACCTGTAAGACAATGATTGCATTACATATATTATTTGGAAGACCAGACAAGAATAAAGCAAGACTTAAGATTACCTTACAAGATAATTATTGCTTAAAGGAAGGAGTGTTTGAAATAGCTGAAAAAAAGAATTTTGAGTAATACCATAATACATCAAAATAATTTTATCAAGGCGTTTAGAATTTGTCATACTCTAGTAATCAAAATCAGAAGAGAAAATAAAGGATAAAGAATATTAATAGATATTTTATTTTTAAACTTAATCTATGTATTGTTTCTCTTGTATTTTCATATCTTAAATTTTATTATTGAGTTTAGATACTCCAAATAATACCTTTTCCTTTCAGTAATAGTTACTTGGGCTATAGAAATAAATTACTAGGAGGAAAGGAAAGATAAGTATCTGGGTATGAGTGTTTTGTGAATCCAGTCATGTTCTGTAATGTCAAAAGTCATTCCATGTTTCAGGACAAAATATTTTAATTTGAGATGAGGTATTTTGGGATCAGTAGAATATAGTGTATCCTTCAGAGGATACATTCTGAATTTCTTGTGAGATTTATACTTTTCCTAAACCTGAATTCTGAGAAAAATTATAAATAAGTAAGGAAATAAATTGTCTTGTGATAATTAAAATAAAACCATAAAAATATACATGTTAATGTTAATGCTTTCAATGAATCCACGCATGTTAAGGTAAAAGTGGAATAAAAATCATGCCATCATAAGTAGAAAGTAGGTATGATCAACATTTTTTTTTTTGAACCAGGGTAAGAAATCATAGGAGAGAATTAGTCACAATGCAATTACTTGTAGTAATTGTATTGTTGTTGGCACATTGTATGTAAGCCCTGTCTACTGTGAGGGACAATATATTAATTCTTGCAAATAAAAAATATTCTAATTAGTTTGTACATATAACACATTTTATACTAATCCTACAAGTAGTATTCTGAAAAATAAAAACATTGAAAGTAAAATATGCTTTAGCTTGATAATTTTGGCACATGATTATATGTAGTGATGTTTCTATACTAACTGAATATATATATATAATATATACACACATATACATGTATATTGCTTATAATTAGTTTACACTATACAATATACATTTCATTGTTTGAATGCCATGCAAAATCTTAACTGTTATTCTCCAGTTTTGAATGTTTAATACATAATAATCTTCCTTTTAAAACATATTAGCAGAAAAAATTAAAAGGGAAGATATACACATGAAATAAAATTTTGATCTAAAATGTGAATTAGGAAAATCAATATCTAAGCCAAAGGCAAAATCAATACTGGCAACAAATAAAAACATAATATAGTGGATATAAAATAAGATGAAATTATATGAAGTAACTTGTATCCTAGTGCCCATGAAAGATTAAAGTATTCTGGATACTTAATAACTCATTGAAAACTGGAAGTCATTTTTCTACATCTAGGATTTTTTCACAAATGAAACTACATAAAAGAGCAACCAATACTTTTGAATGTTTGAAAATTTTGTTTTAAGTATCATCATTTTTTGTGGTATTTCAACTCTTCCAAATTTTATGCAAGCTTAGAGTGCTGGAAACCTGGGTCTGTGGCCATAGGAAAAAAAAAAAAAAAAAGCTAGAGTGGTCAGCAAAATGACTGAACCTGTAACAAGAAATAAGAAAAAAAAATATGTAGACAGATGCCAAATTCCTTACTTTGGGAGTTTAAGGACAGCGGAATATGAGAGTAATTGGACTTTTTTGATTATAAGGTATGGCAGTAAATATATCTTCTTGAATTCAAGCTTGTTTGAGTTGAATTTCTATCACACACAGGCAAAAGGAACCTGAAAATTTATCTTGGACAAGTCTGGTGTCATAACAAAGTAACATAAAAGTAACAAACTGAATGATGTAGGCAACAGGATTTTTTTTTTTTTTTTTTTTTTTTTTTTTTTTTTTTTTTTTTTTTTTTTTTTTTAGATAGAAGAGTCTAAGAACAAAGGTACTGGCAGATTCTTTGAGACCCTCTTGCAAATTACCTTCTCACTGTCTCATTGGTTGGAGAAAGGAAGCTCCAGTGTTTCTTATTCTTCTTATTCTGGCATTAACCTCCTCCCAGGGCTTCAAAAGCATGATTAAACTTATTTATTTTCCCAGGTTCCACCTCCTAATAATCATCACATTGGGGGCTTGGGTCTTAAGATGTAAATTTTGAAAGATGCAAAAATTCTGTCAATAGCAAAATACTAAAAGAACTTCTTTTTTTACAGAGACAGCATTTACCTACTTAAAACCTGAAGGATTTATAGTTTCTGAGCAATACCTTTCTAAACTGGCAACACATGAGTAAACAATTTCTATTTAGATTAAGTTACTCTTACAAATCCTGTCTGACCTTTCCTAGTAATCTTGATAATACTTAGAATATAGGAAATATTACTTTTATCACATAATTTGGTTCATATTTTTAATTAGACTTAACCAATCATGTGAAAGATCAAAAGATCATCTGAAAATATCTTAGGTGTTTGGGCCACTTATTAACCAATAATAGTTTCCTTTTTGAAATGCATTTCTGTATAATCCTTGCTTTAAAATTAGGTTGTGTTTTATATGCAATCATTATGTATAGATTTTGTAGCATACCTCATAGATATGTTTTAAAGAAAATGTTCAAAAGAAAACTTTATTCCAAAAATGGGAAAACAAATCATCACATTCAAAAAAAAAATCTTGTGTTTCTTCAGTAATTTAATAGGTGGGAACTTCTTTTTAGGATTTTATACCCCATGTTTGCTGATAAACATGACATAATCTACTAGATTTTCTTTACTTTTCTTTCTTATTGAATTGAGGTAAAGAAGATAAAATTAATTATACATTGGTTCCTGATCTGTTAGAATCCTTATTCTCAGAAAGTGTTCATTTTTAGGTTCATTCTCTTTTATCCACTTTCCCCATTCCTTCCCTCTACACACTCAACATAGACAACCATTTTAATGAGTTTATACATGTGAGCTTTGTGTTTGCTTAAATGTCACATAAACACACTTCACAATCATCTCTCTTGAGTCTAGCCTCCTTGTACCTCAAACACTGCTGGAGTTCAGAGTCTATTAGTACTCTTATGCATCACCCATCAGAAGCTTGGAATACTTTGGCTTTTTCATACCCTGAAGTACTAGACCACAAGGCATGGGACATCTCACTTCTCTAGGGAAGAATTCCTTACTTTAGAATATAAAGTAAGTTTGCATTATTTCAGTGTGGGAGAATTTTTGATCAATGGAGACAGGAAATGGTATAAATTTATTCTCTGTTCCAGTTTCCTATTGACTCTGCCACAGCACAAATTTTCCATAGTCTGTCCTTACATATCTTTTGTGGCCAAACACAGACACACAACATATGTGAGACAAGGTGTTTCTTTATGTATTTCACAATAAAACAGCAGCCATAATAGTAGTGCATTACAGTTTTTAATACCCCATTTTTTTCTACCTCATATTTTCTCTTTACATTTTCCAGTAAATAATTAGAACTCAGCTTGTTTCTGGATTTGCTTGCAAGAGTCTCAAACTTATAGCATGTATTAGGGACTCTTACAATTTATGAATTCTTTGTTTGCATGGAATTTTATTTACATATTGGTATTCTGCTTCTTTTGTTTTCTTACTCAATACTTGATTTTTAGGGTTCATCCATGTTGGTAGCTAAACATGTGTTTTGTTGCTTCTAACTATTGCACGGTACTCTGGCTGCATCTACAAAGTTTCACACATAGTCTGATGATGGATGACTAGGCACCCCTTTCACCACAAGTAACAACATGATGAATGTCATCAGAATTATCCCTTCATGTATCTATGAAAAATTTCTGTAAAGTTTATAGAGGAATAGAATTCTGTGGGGGTAGAATCATTAGATTTCCATTTCTGTGTATATTTTTTAATTCAATGACTATTACTGGAGTCCTCTCCCACATTGTCTGATGGAAGCACCACACTACATTCCACTGCCAGCGAGTGTAGGAGATTTCCAATAATCATACATTGCTGCCAACTCTAGGCATTATCAAATTTTCTAATATAAAGTGGTATTTCATTGTTGATTTCATCATTGTTGATTTTTAATTTCACTAATGAAATTGAATATTTAACTCACATATTAGGCATTTGGGTTTCCTCTTACAAAAATTATATCTTCGTATATTTTGTCTAATTATTATATTAATGTGCCTTTCTAATGTTGATTTGCAGAATTCCCTCATCTCTTTTGTCAATTTTATATACAATATTCATAAAACACATTATTCAGGGTTTCTACTGAACAGAAACAATACATATTTAATATTCATTAGTGCGCTATAGTTGTGTGATAGCAAACTTGTTTTTATTGCTCTATACTGTTGTGTTGTATGGATGAAGCAGAGTTTTTTTCTTCATTCAGTCATTGAAGCACTTGATAGTTTTCAATTTTGGATGATTCTAATAATGTTGCCATAGCTGTTACCATAAAGGTTTTTGTATGGGTATACATTTTTAAATCACTTTTGTAAATAAATGTCTATTAGAGCAATTGCTTGATAATATGGAAAGATTATATATATTTTATTTCTATGACTTGTCTTTCACCTTATTCTTAGTGTCATGAGAGTTTTTATCATGAATAGACACTTGATTTTGTCAAGAAAAAATTAGATCTATTTATGTGATCATATATGTTTTACTTTTCTTTGTGCAAAGTGTTGATTTTAGATTCCTAAGATACACATTTCTGTAACATATACAGTTAGTGCTATAAATTCTCCTCTAGGCACTCTTACTGGATCTCATAAATTGTTATAAATTATATTTTCATTTAAATTGTCATTTTAAAATTATTGTTGTTGCCATTTCTTTACCATGTACTATTTAGAAATGTACAGTTTAGTTTTAAATTATTTGAGAGGTATTACACCTGTTTTCCGTTATCACATTAAAAATGTGTATTCTGCCATTGGTATACAACATATTCTACTAATATCAATTAAAGCAAGTTGACTAGAAGTATTATTCAGGTCAGCTATGTCCCTACTGATTTTCTGCCTGTTGATCTGTCAATTACTTGAAGATAGATTTTGAGATTCCCAATGATAACCAGTGGACTTCTTCCAATTCTAACAGTGTTTGTCTGTCATATTTTTTGTTGTTCTTGTTTTAGATGTATAAATGTTTGGCTTGTCTTCTTGGGTGATTAACTCTTATATCTCTAAATAATTCCCGTCTTTAGTATTCATAAAAGTTCTTATCCTGAAATCTATTTGATTTGAAATTAATGGTTATTCAACTTTCTTTTGATTATTGTTTCACAAATAATATATCTTTACCTTTTACAAACAAATTTCTTTTCATTTTAAACATTTTCCACTGTTCATTTATCACGAGAATTTGTTTTATTTACATTAATTCTTTTTTACTTTTACAATGATATATATGAATCAGAATTAGAAGTATAGGCTCACCCATTTCTGATGTATTTTACTATACCACACCCAATCCAGGACACCATAGTCATCTAACACTCCTATCAGCAAAATATCATATGCTTTTCTTGTGCTCTCACTGATATTTTAAGCAGATTTTTGTTAAGTATTACCTTTGTAGTTATAATTATTCCTCTGATAGTAAATTGGAATACTTATTTAGGTATTTTTTTCTGTTCTAAATTATCTTTTTTTGTTCTGTGTATTGATTTATTTTAGATGTTAAGTTGATTAACTCAAATTACTCCAGAGTAACTCCCCCAAATTATTTATTAATTATCACTACTGTAGTAACACACTTCTACAAATTCTTTGTTGCTATTTCCCTCCTTTTGAGTGGGAACTAAGCCTTAGTTATACATTTCTAACGAATAGAATATGCCAAGGAAAACTAGTTTACAGTGGTGATGTCAGAAACCAACCATTATATTACTATCAATGTAAGTTATGTGACATCAATTTCCTCATACTATTGATTCAAACGCATTTCATTTCTGCAGTATTCTATCTAAAAATCAGTAAGCCTGGTCTAATAATAATGCATCAGAGATACCCACACTAAGGAATACTCTGCACCATAGCTGACCAGCCCACGTTATGCACAGCAATGTCTCTGAACCTGCAGTCAATTGAGAAGCAATTGAGAAGCAACCTGACCTTTGTTCTTTTCTAATACTTTTAAAATCTTGCCTTCCTTCAAATACCAGACATGTTTCTCTTTCTCTGATCGAACCTACTAAATGCAGAAATCTTTAAAATATTGTTGATATTTTAAATATCACGGGCACGGTGGCTCATGCCTGTAAGCTTCAGCCTGTGAAGCGGCCGGAGCTAGGGATTGCGGTTCGAGTCCCACCTGGGGCCCATAGCGAGACTTAGTTCCAAAAAAGTAACTGGGCTTAGTGGTGCACACCTGTAATCCCAGCTACCTGGAAAGCTGAGGCTGGGGGTTGCTTGAGTACTTGGTATCCCGGGCAACGAGAGCCTGTGGTTTCACGGGCAAAAATAGCAAGACCTAGTCTCAAATATATATAGTTGACAATTTATAAAACATCTTTGAAATTTATCAGTTCTAAAAAACAAAGTACAGAAAACATTTCCCTTAGCATACCCCCCTCCAAGTCTATGTTGTCAGATGGTACGAAATTATTTTTTTATTTTAATAATTGAGTGGCATCCCATTGTATGCATGTGTGTATCATATGCTAAGCAAAATAAGTCAGAATACCAGTTGATTTCACTCATTTGTTGAATGGAAAAAATAGTTAAATTAAGTGAAAATATTAGCAAATTCAATTTAATGTGCTCATAGAGAATTTCTATAAATCAAAGGAACTGACAAACCCAAAACAAATCTAGAAATTATATTACATAGTTGATGTTACCAGAATGGGAAAGTAGATAATAGGATGCAAAGGGGAAAGAATGTCAGTAGTCTATGGTAGAGGATCATGAGTACTTTGGTGGTAGATATGTTGTGGTAACATATCTGTAGAAGCATGAACTTATACTTCCAAATCATATACAACATGTAAATTTATCTCAGTTTAAGAATTAACAAAAAAAAAGTTAAACTAAGTGAAAATATTAGCAAACTCAGTGTTATGTGCACATAGAAAATTTATATATCTTCACTGGGAAATATATACTTTCATGTATTTCTGGGAAAACTAAGAAAGAATTATGAGTATGCTAATAAATATTTTAAAGTAGAGATTTTATGAGTTAATGTAACTTATCATGACATCCTAAATGATGATACTATCAAAATATGAACCAGTGACATGTATAACTCAGATATTGATCAAAAAATATAATGTAAGACACTTAAAAGATATTCACATAAAATCTAGAGGACATAGAAAAAATTTTCTTGTGTTAGACTTAAATACATTTAAAGAGATCAGTATTCAATGCAAGAAATTGAGAAACACGCTAAATAAACAACCAAAATGTAATAATATTACTGGCATATAGTTAACACAAAAAAAACTAGGATAAATACAAACAAAATTCAAATTCAAAATAAAAGAGCAAAATCCAAAAATCTTTTGTGAAAGTAAGTCAAAGTAAGAAGAAAGGTTAGAAATAAAAATGGCAATAACCTAATGTACATTAGAACATTAAACAATTATTTTTTGATGTTTCATTGATTTTATACCAAATACATTTTTTAGGTTTCTTAATATATTAATAGTATATTTCTTCTAATAAAAAACCCTATGTGTGTATTACTAACTTTCTATTACTTGAAAGCTATTTGCTATGTGTGTGGCTATTTGAACAACCAAATCCACCCTCTCATCATTCTATAATGAAATTGCAGCTGACCCATGCTTGTTCAAAAAGATCCCTTCTCCAAGCCCACTTTGCATTTAGATATGTTCCAGTGACTAAGTCACCACCAATAGAAAGTAGGTGGAAATGGTGGCAACTGTATCTAAATTTCTAAAAATGTGGATATTCATTCTGTATTGAAACTGAATGTATTTTTTTCAGTTGAGGACACATTAGTTTACAATACTTACATGTTTCAGTGGCATAGGATCACGCCTTCTCAGACACATGGCACTACATTGTGTGCACCACTAAGGCAACCATAATCCCCCTCCTCAGTATGCTTTCCCTCTACCTATTCATTCCAGATACTCCCCTGCCCTCAAAAAAAAAAAAAAAAAAAAAAAAGCCCTGCCCTAGATGGTTGCACTAGTGAGTTCTGTGACACCTTCAAAAATGGGTGATTATTGATCCTTCTCAAACTCTTCCCCCCAAACTGGGAAAAGCAAATACTTCCAAACATTCCAAACATCTGAGGTCATGGCAAGACTAAGACATCACAATAAAAATTACATACCGATATTCTGATTTACTTAGATGTAAAAACCTTCAACAAAATTTTATCAAGTTGAACTAAACAATTCATCAAAAGGATAGAACATCACAACCAGGTGGCTTTACTTCAGCATATGCGTTCTTCTGTCTGCTTTTCTCGATTTTTGTGAGGTGGTAAATTTGAGTTCTGAACAGTCAAATGAGAACAAAGTTTCAAAGACTGGAAAGTGAAAAAATTCCAAGTCCCTAATTCTTTTGCCAGAGTTTTTGTTTTTTAATTTTATATCTTTGTGTTGTTGGCCTGATAGTGCTATTCATTATAGTAGTTTATTTATTACTTGAGCTACTATGCTCAGTTGTACAAATTTATTATCTTTCTTTTGGGTTCTTAGGCTTGCTATATCAGAATATTATATATTCTAATGTCTTTTCTGAATCATCTATGCTACTTTGATCTGTCTCATTTACTTTTGTTTCACTTAAGCACAAGAAAAACCTGATCAAAAAGTTGGAAAAGCTCTGAGCTTAGTGGAACTTAGAGACCATTTGGTTTATCATTTCCTAACTGCTATAAGAAATAATGTTCTTTAAGATGTGATTTTTTTTAAATGAATGGTATATCAAAGAGTTTCCATCATTAAGCTTGGAAAATTATGTGTACTACTTTCCTCTCACAAAGACTTAAAGAATATATTAGGATATCAAAGGACTTGCGAAGTTCTATTGTTACTAAATACATTTCAAATCCATATTCTCATACACTCACTTAAAATGGGACACTTACAGAGTCTTGAGTGCTGGAGTTCTATCAAACACTATGAAGTACAATACGTTTCATGTATCATCACACATAATGTCGTTTGTATCATATATAGCCCTGACCAAGAGAAATCTCATGCATGCACACTGTGGACTTCAATTTTCTCATACTGAATTACCTTGACTGTTGGAGTTGTCTTTATTAGGGCCTATACAATGCATGAAATACAAATTCAATGATTGTAACTTATAAAGGTTATTACACAAACAATCCTTAGTTGGTGAGTGAGAAGCATGCTGATTACTTGAATGACAGAGTAAATGTCAAAATGCAGGCAAATTATCAAAGAAGACTAGAAAATTGTGGGTATTCTCTCTATTCTACATGACCCCCTGACAGTGGCAATGAATGGTCTTTTTCTTGAAGGCTGGGATGTCATTGTCTACTGATTTTCTTTGCCCAATTTACTTACAAATCCAGTGGTCTCTCTTTTTTCTCTCATGTCATAATTTATTTTCTTCTCCCATTCTCAAAATTATTTTACCTTTAAAACTGATAGTTTTTTCTAATCACTGAGTCTCTATAGGCTCGGGATCTCTCAGAGCCTTAGACTTTAATATCTAAAAACTGAAACTCTTGAAATTCAGAAATTTTTTCTCAAAATTGTTGCCATTTTCTTATTTTCCACAGCATTATCTGAAGCAAAGTTAAGCAAGTGCTACTAAATGTTTATCCTCTAGTACCTTTTTTGTTTTGTATATCAAACAAAGGTATAGAAAGTATTTGATATAATATATGTGAAATACCTTATGGTATTTGGTATAAAGTATATCAGATACCTTAAATACTAACTGGAGAGAAAGAAGTACTGCATGATTATTAGAAGATGGGTATAATGGTGCAAATATGCTAATTAATATATAAAAATATTACTTCTATACATCTTTTAGATGTAATTTTCTTTTGCATGGCTAACAAGTATGACTTCTGATGTAATAGAAAAAAAAGTTCCTTTTCCGTCATTGTCACATTTGTTGATACTGAATGCAGCTAGCCTATATATCAAGTCACAGTTCTTCCTCTTATGTGATCATAATCATATGCTCTACTTTCCTGATTTCTTCCTTATAGCCCTAATTCACATGTTAAATGCATATTTTAATTGATGCCAGGCTACGCTAAAATGTAGGGAAATAGAGTTTGTGAACTGTTTAGAAGTTTCTTTGATCTACCTAAGTTTTCTAAATATATTTTACTTTAAGTGAGGTTTGGTCATAGTGACTTCATTTTTTGGGGTTTTTTTTTGGAGGTATATTATCATTTCTAGAAATTTTAATTTTCGAATACACATGTTATCAATGTGGACATTTTGGCATTTTAAATACTTCATAATGGAAAAGATATTTAGGAATGTCTTTTTTTTTTCTGGGAACCTCACACTGGTTAGTTATTTTTAAAAAGTGAGAAAATATGCTAATAGGAAGTATTTTAGTTTTTTAAATTATTATAATAACAAATCACAAACTTGGGCAGCTGAAAATCTCACAAACTTATCATCTTATTTCTGTAGATTACAAGTTTGACATGGGTCTTACTGACCTGAAATCAAGGTGTCAGATCTACCATACTCCCTGAAGTCTCTAATACATGCTTTGCTTATTCAGATTTTCAGAAGAATTTAGTTTCTTGTACTTTTAGGTCCAAGAGTTCTGTTTACTTATTGGCTCTCAGTTAAAGATGATTCTCAAATTTATAAATTGGAATGGCTACATTCCATAGCTCAGTGTCCCCTTCTTCCATCTTCAAAGTCTCTAATGATGAGGTGGAATGAATTTCTCCTGTTCACCAAATCTTTCTGTTTTCCATCATCATGTCTCCGATTAACTTTTCTGGCCTCTTCCACTTTTAAGGATTCATGGTATCACACTGGGTCCACCCACATAATCTTGGATAATTCCCTATTTTAATTGACTATAACTATCTTAATTCCACTTGCAAGATTTTCTCACTTTTGCTATATAAAGTGATATATTCACAAGTTCCAGTGAACATCTATAGGACCCATTATTCTGCCTGCCACTGAAAAGAAATGTATACTACGAGATTAGTTATTTTTACTATCCATCTTGTGGATTCTTCCCTAGCAGCAATTTCTACACCAAACCAAAACATGTTAAATTTAAATTTGAGGCTCTCTGAAAAAGTTTTCATTTAAACTCAGTAATACTACCTCATTGTCTCTGTTTTTGTTTTATTTGTTCAGTGTTAATTCAATTACAGAAAGATTAAAAAACAAAGGCATATGTATGTTTCACATATTCATCTCCAAAGCAGATAAAATGCTAAATATTTAGGAAATAATCTTATTTCTTTCTGTGTACCCAGGAAAGCTAGCTTTTTCAACCTTTTGTATCTATATTGGATCATATGACTATTATTGTCAATAGTAAATTGATGGCTATGATGCATGCCACTTTAAAATTGAATAGTTAAAAAATTAATCTTCCCATGAAAAATATTTATTTTTTGCTGCAATTGGTGAAAATATGCCAAGGATGGTTGTATCAAAAGGGTTTGAGTCTCCAAATAACAGAATGGGACATATTATCCTCCCATTCCTTAGGGTGTAGTGAGAGCAAACAATACTGTGTTTTGGGGGGATATTTTATTATAGTTTTAAATAACCCTTATTAATATCTGGTAAATGCTTGCAGAATCTATTAGACTGTGAAGGATAACAAAATATCCTAGTATCAAATGACAAATTATCCTAGGGTCTGGGAAAGTACAAGACTGAGGTGCTAAGTAATGTAGTTCTTGATTGGGAATTCTTCTGGAGTGACTTCCTGATGTGTCTGTTACTTGGGGGGGAGGGGAAAAAAGGGGGGAGAGAGAGAGTGAGACCAACTGACCGACCTCAACCGACCTCTTATAAGATTACTAAATTTATCAGATTACTAAAGTAACCTTAATTACCTCCTTAGAGGTCCTGTCTCCAAATACAGTTACACTGGGGTTTGCACCTTCAGTATAAAATTTGGGGGTGCAATATTCAGTCTATAGTACTAAACAATTACTTTACCAAAATTGTGAACCATAAATTAAATTATCTCATATATATATCTATATCTATATATCTATATCTATATCTATATCTATATATATAAAAGTTTACACAGACTTGTGTATGGATCAGAAGAACTTGGGGAATATTTAAAAAATAAAAAAACATTCTTGGTATCAGACTTAGATCTGGTAGCAAGTCAAAACTTTTGATGATTTTAAGAGGGTCTCTATTCCACTTTTACATTGTCCAAATAATAAGTCTATGATTGAAGCTGCTTAAGTGATTGTCCCATAGGCTATTGTTATCACATTCAATAAAACCAGTATTGCTTGCTTCTTAGTCCATAGTTTCATTTCTTCCATATTTTCATACTTAATATAACTCATAAGACTTAATTAAATAAGATTTGAAATATGTAAATTAATTTATTAAATAGACATTAATTTCCCCAGATTTCCATAAATTAATCTCACACTTATTTTATAATGTCACACACCTCAACTCATTTTTATAAATATAAAAGCCTTCAATTTGACAAATTTATGTCATGAAAAGTTTGTATGGGATATAAGGTACCTCTGCTAGTGAACTTGATTTATTAGAGTTTCAAGTTCATAACATTGACATTTTGAGTGTAGTTATTTTTCAACACACTTAAATCTAAACTCTATTTCTCTTCATTTAAATTTTGTTTATCCATAATATCTTTATCAAATATTTGAAGTATGTGATTATAGGAAACATGTTTTTTAGTAAAAGATATTTGAATTAATTGGAAATTGTCAACAGTTGCAGACTTGCTGTTGAGTAAATGAGACTATGTTGACTACAACTGATAGTCAGCACAAGTATCATAGCTAAACCAACTGTTTCAACGAGGAATGTTTTTGATGTTCAGTTATATTTTTGATAGAAGGATTCATGACAGTGATCTCAAGTAAAATATAAACTCTCTTTCCAATAACTAAAATTACAGAAAATAATTGACACCGCTAACCAAACACATATAAAATATTACTTGGAAATAAATTTAGACATTACTTAGCATAACTCAAATTTATAAAGTTATACAACACACATCCATACACATACACAGTATTTAATTTGAAACTTGAAGGCATCAACTCCCTTTGAGTCTCTTAATGTGTACCTGTGAAAGCTAGTTTATTAGTCATATTTCAATTTTATTTTTCCCCTTTCCTCTGTTTATTGAATTAGGTGTATGTGTAGAGTTTAAATAGTGGCTTTATTGTTAGGCTCCACGTTGGGCGCTGCTTGTTAGGAGTCCTCTGTGGGACAGAAGAATGATTTGGAGGAGATTGATATCAATCTGTGGGGTCAGACTACAGGCGGGGATCCTGGGAACATGTCCAGGTTCACTTTAATGTGGGTCTGAAAACCCTTATAAACCTTGACAAAGAGTGGTTATGATGTAATGAGGAAGGAGAAAACCCTGTATCCCAATCTTAGGTGAATAGAGCAGGGAGGATTAGTGATAACAGGATAATTTACCTGTAGGGGTATTTCAGTCATATGTCTCTTGGATGGGGCATTCCTAAGAGGTTAGGAAGCTATGTCATAGGTAAGAGATGTGCTGATAATCATTTCTAGTATGCCAGAGAGGATGAGAAAGATAAAGGTTTTCCTTTATCTAAGGCATATCTCTTAATCATTGCCCACACCCCAGACTTTATACACAAAATAAAACAAAAAAAAAAAAAAAGAGAAAGAATATTGGGTAAGAGTGGGAAGGGCAGGAAAGTATTACATAAAATTAGAGTTCTTCTGTATGTCTGACTGATGGTCACAGCCAGAATTAATCTAGAAGGAGCTATCATTTGTGAAACTAGGCAGGTAGAAGAATGACTAGTTTCATTAAAAATAGCAGTAATGAAAAGGTACCAATATACAATCAAATATATATTTATAGTATAATAAACTGTACACATGACTTTAATATTATAGCTATCCACAGGCTGGGAATTGTGCATGTTTTGTTCAAGAAATAGTTAAAGCAGCTATACAATGCTAAATACCAAAAACAAGTATTGTCCCTTTCTTATTTCTGTAGCTCAAGTCTTTATTTTAGATGTGTGAAAGTTATGAAAGGAATGCAAGTGGTATATGTTAATAGTGAGTAAACAAAGCTACTATCAGCGGTCCTGAACCTCTCCTAGAATGATTGGCAGAGTCAAACAGTATGAAAAGAAGAGAAGGCAATGGGTATCTATTATTGTTTGAATGCCAGTAAAGTCACCCTCAGAAAAAGTAACATGATTAAGAATAATTAGAATGGATAGTGAAACAGTTCTAGTATGTGCATAGCTAATCTCTTGTAGAAAAAAAAAAGCATTCTGCAAGTGGGTGAATGTAGAAATGGGGAAAATAGATCATGAAAAAATATTCTGGAATGATGATAATGTGTTAAATGTTTAGGTGGCCATTGGGTTACATGGTAATATGCATTTGTCAAAGTTCATCAAATGAGATACTTGATTCTGTTAATTTTTTCTTTATATAAATTTTGTTTAGAAATATAACCATGCTGACCCCTTTGTTGATAAGGAATAGTATCCTAGAGTAATTAGAGGCACCATGCTTTGATCTTAGCAATTTACTGTTTAAATATATTAAAAGAAAGGGAAAATAGATGGAAGTAGAGATAATTTTGATAAGTAAAATATAACCAAATATTTATGGAATAAAGCTGCTAGGTATATAGATTATCTTTGTAATTCATTACATATTTTTAACTTTGATATATTTTCTAATGAAAAATTTTACAAGCAATTCATGTGACTTTCATTATGCTATATTTGTGTCTATTTCAAAAAATACTTAAAATTGGTAACTATGTTGAATAAAGAAAATTTTCTATCTATCACATGGTGTCATGGGAAATATGTATTTTTATTAGTATCTATGAAAACAGAGAAATTGGGTTAAACTCTTAAAGTTGTGACATTTTCTTTGTTTAAGCAGTTCTGCAAATTTTCCTTCTTTGTAATTATACTGTGAAATAAGTGCATACACTTAATTCATTTACTTAATAAATATCCAATTAATGTTTAAAATGAGCTAGACACTTTACCAAATGCTAAGGATATCATGGTGAACAACACTGAGAGAAATCCCCTGAAGAATACAAGTATGATGGAATGGGGTGGAGGGGGAGGATACAATCAAGCTGTAAATATATGAAATAAATAAATGAGATAAGGTTTCCAGTAGAAAAGGATTACAAGTACATTCCAGCATGTGTCAATTCTAGCAACATTTTTCTCTCTCTCTGTCTGAGTAGTTACTGAAGAAACATCTATTTAATGCAACCTAAAAAGTTGGTTGTGTAATGGGACAGAAGGTGAGCAATTATTTCAGGTACTCTCTGCAGATTGAAATTGAAATCACAGAATCTTCTTACTGAAACTTCAGTTAATCCATTGGACAACTATTGTTGTAAAAACAGAAACAATATCCACCACCACCACCACAACAATAGAAAATAACCTGATTCTAAACTGCTTCACTTTGACTTTCTTGAAGTTTATCACCCTGGTCAAGTTCTTAAAATTCTTTGTGCTTCAATTTCCTTGTTTGTAGGGTAAGAATTATACTAGTGTTCACCACCTATTGCTATGTGACATAAAGGAATTGAATTCATGTGAAGTGTTCAGAGAAGTTCTGATTCAAAGTAAACATCCAATGAATGTTGATGATTATTAGTATGTGATCACTGAATCTTGGATCTGATTCTTTTTCTCCTGCAGGGAAGGTTAAAAACTTCTTTTTCACTGAACAGTTTTGTCCAAATACAATTGAGAAACTTATAAAATTGTCAGTATCTCGGCAGGAAACATGAGTCTGCTCAGTGTTGAAACCTTGCATGAAGGTGGTGCTTTAGGGGGAAGATGGGAACGCTGAAGTGTCCAGAAACTGGCAGTAGCAGAAAGCTACAAGTGAAGGAAATAGTGTGATGGAAACCTACTATAAGCTGGCACTTTTGAGTGAAAGGCCTGCCTGGCAGGACTCTAAGTACTAAGAAACCAACCAGTGCCACAGTTTGAGCATACAAAGCAGAGAAGGAGCAAAGCTGGAATAGATTTGTTGCTTACTCTTAGCTTACTGCCACCTCTGCCCCAAACAAATGGTGGGGTTGTGTGAGAGATGTAAGAATCACTTACCTAGGGGCTGCACATTTTAATAACTGGCATAGTAACTCTATTATATAAAAATAATTTGGTCATGTGACACATGGGTACATTAAGGAATTTATCATTTTGATTGGCATATTGAACACTCCAGGAACAAAAGGAAGACATCTTAGGGAAGACAACCTTAGAAAATTTACTGGTTGTTTGCTCAATCAGGTATTGCAATAGTTTGACACCAAGGTAGCACAGCTAATTATCTATCTATGATAGACTTGGTTTCAAGTCTAATGAACAAAGACCAATACAATTATTCAATGACATTATTTTCAGTCGGAAATTCTAAATATATTAGAGAGTCCAATTTTTTACTACCTAAGTATGAAAATAATCCCTTATCTGAATTATTTTAAGCATATTAAATAACTTTTAGTTCTTTTTCTGTATAATGTATTTTAGGATGGGACATTTACTCTTTTCTCACTCCTATTCTTTGGTTTTATTAATTCAGAAATAGATCTTGGTATCTGCAGTTAAAAGACACCATTGCATTTTCTCCAATTAACCTGAACTTCACCTCAGGTAAGCCTGAAAAATCTTAAAGACATTTCAAACAAACTTTTACTTGCTTACCTGATTGAATAAAATAAATTGGATAAAATAAAAATAAATTGAAGCCTCAATTTATTTTTTTTACTAACCAAAAGTCACTTTCTTATGTGGCTAGTTACAATCTGCAATCATTAGTTTAACTACAGCTGTTTACTAATAACTGAATAGAATATTATAGCTTTTCCCATTGGATGATTTATTACCTAGATTCTTAGGGGGAAACCTCTTCTTTTCCATTATTAAATTTCCCAATGTTTGATTTTTTTTCATTATTATATTTTATTTCATTATTATACTTTAGTATAAATTCTTGTATTTTAAATTTTGTGTTTACATGAAAATATGGTTCGAAATTGCTATATTTGATGAATAATAATGATGAAAAACACAAAAAATATTAGGCATTTCATCAAGAATCACCTACAGATATTTTACTACTTACATGTGTTTTAAAGTCAAGTTTCCACTGTAAATTCCTTTGACTTACATATTTTATATTTATTTATTTTTGTATTTCTGAACTGTGGGTCAAATAAGAGCAGGGTTATGGAAAATCTTGTTTTATCGCTCTATTCCTAGTATCTTGCACTGCATTGCTATAAAATAGGCACTATGTAAAGGATTTTAAAATCTCATATTTGTAAATATCAAATTGAAGAAATGAAGAGTTGGGACTGAGTGCACATATCATAATAATTTAAGATACTTTTTCAAGCAACCCAAAGTAAGTAAACACTGGTTCATAAGCTGACACATTTAAAAATATATGTACTCTAAGGTCATTTATATAAGGTCACAAGTGAATAATTTTGAACAACATCAATATAGCTCTCACTTCAATATCAGACCTATTTGCTTTGAACAGATGAAATATTAACAACATTGGAGTATATTATCTAACATCAAAATAGCAAAATATCAAGTTAGCACAAGAGCTCAAGTTACATATAATAGATAACTTCCTGAGTCTTTTAAAGGGAAAAAAAAATATTTAAAGATAAGATAAAAGAGAAAAACAAATGGTGATTTTTTGTATACATATTAGCACATAATTAATATAAAGTCCAAATTATCATTCCCTGTATTTTCCAATATAATTGAGTCTATGTGAAACCCTTCTTTCAATGTTGAATCCATGCAACTCAAATCTATTGGCATGTACCCATAACATGCACTAAAATTTAAGATCTGAATCTAAGTTACTTTCCAGCTGTTTGAGTCAATAATTGTAACTCTTCAGGGATGCATTTGTAAGCAAATTCAAAGTGCCTCCCCCCAAAAGAAACATTTAAGTTGAGTATCTCAGACATATATTTTTATATATATATCTATATGCGCAACACTTAAGGGAAATAGGTTTCTTAATTAAGTATAATATTTTAGAACTATTAAAAGCACTTGATATCAGATCTCAAGTGTGTATACCTTAAGTAGTGCTTCACTTTGACTTCCCTGGCTTATATTTAATTCAAACTATTAGCGGTTTTGCTATGCTGTAGGGAAGGCTTTGCTAAAATAAAAATATATATAATATTAAAAGCCATTTCAAGTCACACAAGGTTATTTAGGTTAACCTTGGATAAATAAAAATTTTAATGTATTGCATTTCTATTTGAAGACTTCAATAAGATTATTCTTTGGAATACAGCTCAAAATAATATGAAATTATAAAATAGATGCAGGGAACTATTAGTTTCTGGAAAATGCAGAAATGTTTCAACACAGATGTTCAAAAAATAAAATACAGATTAAGTTTCCTTACACATTTTAAATATTTTATCAAAAATAGAATCAAAGATTGTGCATGGGACTTCTGATTTTAAGAAGTAGAAATAGATCAACCCCCCTCCCTACCACCACTACCTTTCTTTTTATTAAGTACAATTGCAAGTGCTGGACACATCATGAGAAGCCTTTGTAAGATGAAAAATAAAACAGGAACATCAAGACTCAATGGACCACATTGTGTTGGCTTTTCTTTTTGCTTCATGTACCCCGAACTTGAGCTGATAAATTGGGCCTCTCAGAACACCTCTGGGCATAGATTTAAAAATGAGGTTTTATCTCTATCCAAAGAACCTGAAGTGGGGTGTCTTATAGATAAGACAACTCTACTCCAGGAGAAAGTATTCCCCCCCACCATTTATAGCAGCAAGAGAATAAGCTAGACTACCACCTTCCTGAGGAGGCTATCAGGAGAGAACCCAATATTCTTTTCAGGTTGGTGACAAAGATGCTAACTTACATCTCCATCTGTCAATATACTACAATACTTAACCTCCTTCTGTGATATTTGTGGAACATACATGAAGAGCCTTTTCTTTCACCCTTCATCAATCATAGTAATTGTCCTTTCCTCTACTACTAGTGCTTAATAGCAGAGGAGACCCAGTCACTATTTTTATCGCTGATCAGCAGTAAAGAAGACATTCCCACAGACTTGCCAGTGAAGACCTAGGAAGCCAGATTGCTATTTGTGTCATTGCTATTCCCAGTCATGCAGAGCCTCACCTCCTCATGGGTATTAGCATAAGGTGATTGTGAAACCTGATCTACTCCTGATTGATGGTAAAAAGTTATCACTCCATTTCTCCTAACAGAGAAGTGTAAAAAGAAATTCAGTTAGAAGAGAGATTTATATAAGATCCAAAGTCTCAATCATAAAAGTGATTGGGTTCCAATCAAATATTCATCATACCAAAAAAAGAGAAGCTATCAAACTGAAAGAAAAGCAGACAGTCCAGCATCTGGCAACCTGGAAGCAGAGGAAAAAAGTCTGAGTTGCCCCTTCACAGAGTTACAGTTACATTATAATGGTAAATAGTCAACAGTGTTTGAAAGTTAAATGGATAATTACTTCATTCTTCATCTATAACTATTAAGGAAATTGAATTGTGAGCTTAAAAACTCCAGGAATTTCCAGCCTAGACGATTTCGCTTGAGAACTCTAAGCACTGTTCAAGAAACAATTCCCCCTTATTCTTTTCCAGAAAAATTGAGGAGGAAGAAGCCTTCCCAACTGTTTTTCTGAAAGTAGTGTTACCCCAATAAGAAAACTAGACAAATATTCTCAAAACTAAATAATTACAAATTGGACTTCATCATAATTAATACATTTGTTCTGTGAAAGAACTTTTTAAGATTTTGACAAGCCCAACTACACAGTGGGAGAAAATATTTACAAACTACATATCTGATAAAGCACTGGCACCTAGAATATTTCCTACATTCTATAAAACATATACCGTAAAATTCAATAATAAGTAAATAGTATCAAAAACCATATAATTGGAAACTGGACAAAAGCATATATTTCCAAAGAAGATAAAAGCATGATAATTAGCACATGAAAAAATGTTCAATACCATTAACTTTTATGAAATGCAACTTAAAACTACAATAAAATCATTATACACAAATAAGAATGACTTAAAATTAATGACAAGTAATTGTTAGTTAGGTATGAAAAATCTTTATATTGCTGATAGTATTGTAAAATGATGCTAGTGGGTATGTACAGTAATATAAACCCTCTGAGAAGCATTTGATAGTTTCTTTTAAAAAGAAACTTAACCCGCAACAATATGATTTAGCATTTGTACTACTGGACATTCTTCCAGGGAAATGAAGATTTATGTTCCCACAGAAACCTATCCATGAATGTTGAAGGCAGTTTTATTTGTAATAGCCCCAAATAAAAACAACCCCTATACTCTTCAATAGGTGAATGTTAAATTGTGGCACTTTTGTGCTACAGAATACCACTGGCCCATAAAAAGAATAAATTATTGGTACATACAGAAACCTGTATGGATCTCTAGAAATTTGCAGTGAATGAGAGGAAGCCAATTCTAAATGGTCCTAAATTATGCAATTCCATGCACATATTATTCTTGATAAGACAAATTTGTAGAAATTGAAAGTAGCATTGCTATTGCCTGGGATTAAAAGGAGTGCAGGCAGGAGGGAAGTGGGTGTGGTTATAAAAGTGTAACTTGTGCTATGCTTGTTGTGATGGAAATGTTTGCATTTTGACTTTATCAACATCAATTACTTGCTTGTGATATTATAGCGTAGTTATACAAGTTGTTATCATGGAGGAAGTTGGGTAAAGGATAAAAATGATCACTATTTTTTTTTACAAATATATGTGGATCCACAATGATCTCAAAATAAGAAATACAGCTAAAATGAAGTTTTCAGATTGGAGAGATAGAGCACAAGGAATTTTTAAAGTGGTGGAACTGTTGTTTGTAAATCCATAATGATGGATACTTGTCATTATGTATTTACCTAAGACTACAGGATAAACTCTAATATAAATTACAGAATTTGGAAATAATAACATGTCATTAAAGGTTTACCAATTTTAACATATGTGCCACTCAGTTAAGGAGAAACTATACAAGGTCACCAAGGGATATATGGGAAATTTCTATACCAACTTAGAAAAAAATATTGTGGACAACGTGAACAGTTATTCTTTGTCATAAAGATACTAAAAGCATCTCATATGGCTCAATCCAACAGCAACAACAAAAAACAATTAACTATGTCTTCTACAAAGAATTTTTCTGTTGGCCTTAATTGATCTAGCATTATGTATGCAAAGCAACCCTAACTGGTCTTTAAACAATTAATGTTAACATGAATATAATTCCTTAAGTGTGAAAGCAGCAGGACAAGATCCTCATAGGTCATATATTAATAAAAATCTCAAAGGAAATAATTCTGATCAACTGATTAGAATGGTTTTTAATTGATTCATCAATGTTCATGTAGCTATTGAATTCTTAATATTTTAAAACATTAAATTGTGTGCTATTTGGTAATTTATTTTGTTAGCAGTTCTGTTTATACAACTTATTTCCTTTGGAAAAAAACTGTCTAAAGGAAAGAGAAAGCAAAATTTAAATAAAGTGATTCAAATCATAATTTTTGTCTTGTATGTGAAATTGTTACAGAACCTTAATAGAAATTGGAGAAGTCTACTAATGTGTGAGAAGGGCTATTAGTTCCTTTCTGTGTGAAAAAAAGATGAGGCATATCAGAAAGGGACTAGTGGATTAAATCAATTGATATAATTTGAGAAGTTTTATAACCATTAAACTTTAGATATGTGTGAAGTGACTTCTAAAATTGATAATTATTAATACAGAATGGTGATTTGTATTTTGAACAAGTTTCCCTTAAACTCATTCTCTACCATTGCAAATTTATGACAACCTCTCTGAAACTTACGTTGCCTTTCATAATTTATTAAATAAATCTGCTTTTTCATTCTTGGCATAATTAGAAGTTATGATTTTTAAATCAACATGACAGAAGTGGAAACAATCTCTGTAAATACTTTACTCATTTTAAGTCTTGGTAAAAGACTTTTAAAAAAGGAATTATCACAACTTCCTTAAGTACTGACTCAATGCACTGTCAAGCTATCATTTCTCTACCTGGAACATTCAATTTAATTTAAGTGTTAAAGAAAAAATAATCATACTTTAAAAAAAGGGTTGAAAAGGGTTGTTTGAAAGACTATTTCTTGCATGCAAATGAATGATTACTGTGACCTCAATATGGTGGTTTTCATTTGCTGTTGAGAGACAAATGCTTTTGTGTGGCAGATAAACAAGCTCAGCCTTACACACCCTTAATGTGGACTGTCTCCCTGCAAACCAGGAGGCATCTTGGTGTCTTTGCAGTTAGATGAAAGTGAATATAACCTGCAGTGAAAACAGGAGTAGGGATGTTTAAAGTTTGAATTTGTTGTTACCTCCCCACGCAAAGTTAGCTCATTAGGAGTTTGCTTTTGCAGAAATCAAGTCAGGAACCAATCATATTTTATATACACACACACAAACTATACTTTGGAGAAGTTTAAGAGAGAACATGTTGTAGTTTTTTGGTTTGACACTGTATCATTTTAGAAACAAATTTCTCTCATAGGAGGGTATGGCATGTAGAACTTAGCTTCTTCTGACATCAATCATCATTTATCTTTTTGTGGGTAGCTTATATCTAACACAGAATCCAAAATGTGCTCATTAAAGCTATTAAAGCAGTGCATTTGTGTCATAAAAAGTGTCAATCCATTGGACAAATGTTGATTAAATTAGAATCAGTTGATCAGGAAGTATATTAATATCCATTTAATATTTCCTTTTTCAAACTTCAGGAAAATATCTAACTTATGATCATTGGTGGTTTTATAGACTTGTTTTCTGATAGAATTTCAAAAAATAGAATGAATGTGTTTTTTATAATCCCTGAGGTTATAAATTCTAAAATTTATTCACCAACCTGTTCTTGATTTCACCAAATAAATAGTTTTCCCCAGAGATTCCTTGCCTCTGGTAGTGGTTTCTGTTTTGTTGGCTTTTTGTTTGTTTTCCTTTTTCACTTCTTTTGCCATGAGACTTTGCTATATTGCCCCGAAATTTAAGTACTATCTGGTGTCATTGACGTAGGGCTAACCTATAAGGTTTCCTTTTGACCAGTAAAGATTGGGTAGAAGTGCCAACTGTGTCAGATTGAGGTGAAATAGGTGTGGCATGTTTCTGGTTACATTTTTCTAGTTCTACCTTGCAAGATGAGTTAGTTTACCTCCTATATTAGGTTTAAGTCTTTATTTTGTGTCTCCAAAGACATGGACAACAATGCTCTGTATTAAATATGAGCCCCATAGTTAGCTGTAGCAGTAGCAGATGACCTAGACACAGTTGTTAATGCAACCTAGGTGCTGGAATAAAGTAACATTGTGCCAGATCTTGGCCCTAATGTTAGTTACACCATAGTTTTGACTAGTTAGCTGGCTTTGACTCACAGTTTTCTCATGGATATATGTGAATAAATATGCTCAGAAATTAATGTGAGACTTAAGTACTTAAATCTAGTTAGAGTGATGCTTGGAGTAAACACTTGAAGTTTCTTTTTTGTATGTTTCTTTTGTTAATTTCCTTTACCTCAAAGTCCAGAGCAGACACAAGGCCCTAAGGTAGTCAGTAACTGAGTAAAAACTAGAGTTAGCGATTGTGTTGCTAACTAGTAAAATGGTATCAATAAGACTTTCATTAGTCAAAGTCTGTGCCAGCTGGTGTCTTCAGAGAATAATGAAGCTATACTGTCTTTGGGTTGCACACCAATTTACCCTTAGAGTCAGGGCATTAGAACTAGAAGGTAGTAAAATTATGACTTAGCCTGATCACTGTCTTTCATGAGTGAGAGAATTGAGGGCCAAAAAGATGAATTGTCTTCCCCCAAATTAGTTAATAGCAAATCTATCACTTAAACCAACAAAATGATTTTATAAATGGCAGTTGGATGTTCAGGTTGGCATATTAAGAATATACTTCCTGCCTAATAGTGTTTTTTCAGAAGAGTCTAATGTCTCTGAGTGGGAGCATACATCTTTTCCCCCTCCTTTTTTTCTGTAAAATCTCCCCACAAATAACAATTTCAAGTGAAAGAAACTAAGCTTACGGACAGGGATGCATTTGTTCAGCAGGGAAATGTAAAGTACAGTTTGCATGTAAAATCTACCTGCACTCTGTCTAAAGAGGCTCAGCCTAGAGCACCCTTGGCAAATAACATCTTTCTCTGCTGTCATCTTTTCATCCTTCATTGTTGTTTAAAGAGACAGATTCACAATTTATACGTGGATCAATTTTCCCAATTTTCAAAGCTGTGGCTTCTAAAAGCAAGTATAAAGCAAGTGTTTTTAAATTCTACAAGTGAGCAACAATCCTTAAATATGTTTGTATGTTTAAAAATGGTTGCTTCTGGTCATGTGATCCTCAGTGAGTCAAAGATTCTTGGTACCACACGCCACTATTAAAGGAAACAAAACTGTATCAGTAATGTTATAATGAAAACTAAGTTTTAATAAGACTTCTCTTTGGTAGCTAAAAAGAACAGGGAATAAATGAAAAGAAAAGGGAAAGTAATTTAAGTACAAAACAAACAAGAAGAAAAATAATAATTACAAGGAGAGAAAATAAAGGTAAATACAAAACAGAAGGTAGAGGATTAATGATGGCTTATCCTTTTCATGACCCACAAGCCTACTTTTCCATAAACATTGACTCACACCTGTAACCCTTCTTAGTTTTGACCCATCTAAAATCTAATGCTATGTCAATATTCGAACTTTGCCTCTAACTCTCAAGAGGCAATTAATTCTTTGGCAGTTTGTTTTGCTGCTGGAGCTGCTAGCACAGGAAGGTTTTTAATGAGGATGCTCTTGTGTAATCCTTACCCTAGTGCATGCATCCTTCCCTATGAGAGCTATAGACAGACAAGTGCTTCCCTCAAGGGTCAAACTCCACACTTCTCTGCAGCCCTCCTCTGAAGAAATAGTCATCACTGAGAGTGTTTAACAGTCAGAATCAGCAACCTCCCTCATAACCTGAGGACTTGGTACCTGAAAAGGAACCAGCCCCTACATGGCCATGCTTTCTTCTACATTCCACAAGTAAAGATAGTTTGCAATGCTAAATCAAATATTGTTCTAAATACGGAGTAAAATTTTACATCGGATTGTATTCATCCAATGTGTAATCTTCCTGTTTTTAATTTTTTCTTAGAATTCAGAAATAGTGTGATGAATTTACAGGTAACTCCTCCCATGTTTTCTGTCATGAAACCATGAAGGAAGGAAGTAACATTACAATTGCACTAAAGCTTCTTGATTTCTGAATAGATGGTGGGCAATAATCTGTCAAACCTACCCTTTGGCCTATGAATCCTATCAATCCACCAAGGAGAAGCACTGGTAATTGTGATAGAAAAGTGTTATGAACTTTATTTTCATTTGATTCCTGTGGATGTGAGAACTCTTACACAGTAAAAGGAGAATGGAAGTTTCATAGAATGATTAAAAGATAAAACAACTCCATTTAAAACTTTACCTAAATTGTCAACTTGGGTTTTCTCAATTACATTGTGAAGTTTTATCATAAAATGGAAATGTCTTATACAAAGGTAATAAAAGCTATTGCTCTATAGTGAAACAAATTTAATATTAACATATATCTCATAATTAATTTGATGACAAAATTCAAGGATTTTTAACTTTGATGATTAAAGAGGGACAAGACTTTGAAAATATATATGTATAGGAAATGGAACTTTTGTTTTGTTTGGTTTGGTTTTGGTTTTGTTTTTTTTTTTTTGAGACTGGGTCTCACTATTTTTGCCCATGGAACTGCAGGCTCACATTGCCCAGGGTACCACAGACTCAAGCAATCCCCAGCCTCAGTTTCCCAGGTAGCTGAGATTAAATGCGTGTGCCACCATACCTAGATATTTTTTGGGGACTAGTTCTCACTGTGTTGCCCTGAGTGGGACTGGAACTGCAATCCCTAGCCCCAACGGCTTCATAGGCTGATGCTTACAGACACAAGCCACCATGCCCGGCAAGATGGAACTGTTTTTGAGGAGGTATAGAGTTAGCTCTTAGAGTTTCATATCAGATGTACAATTAGTAATGACTTGGTTAACTGTGAGGCAAAACATATCTACTTTTGATAAACTTCTATTTGCGCACAGAAAGTCTTTTGTATTAAAATCGTAGAAGTATTCACTTACCTGGGATAACCTAATGAAGGTTTGCCATATCATAACAGCAGAAAGCTTTGCTGAATTCTATTTCTTGCTTTGAAAGAGAAGTGCTGTTCACAGTCATGTCCCAAAGCAAATGGCAGCCACAGTTGAGAGAAGTACATTCTGATGATAGAATCTTCATCAGTTGCCATAACCAGTGAACACTGAGTAATGTGACATGATATAACTCTGTGTCAAACTGTGTTTCCTTGCAAATACTAACTCAGAATCAGTGTATATCTCAGGAACATTGCTGAGAGTTTTCTCCCTCACTCTGGACTATGTTTCTCACGTATACAAAAGGGAGACCACACATATTTCAGAGGATAGTTGTGAATATTATGTAAGCTAATCAATTGAATTTGCCTAGTATAACCACAATATTCTACTTCCCAATAGATTTTTTTACTTCCTCCCCTCTCTTCTTTCTCCTTATTTCTTTTTATCCAAGTGTCCATATACAAATTGGTGGGTTGTTTGGGGGAGGATGGGAAAGGAAATGAAGAAAAATCTGAGAAACTTAGAACTGTTTAGAGGGGAAATGCCCCCAAAAGAATATTTAATCATTTTTTCACAACAAAAAGCATATGCTTCTTTCAAGAGGAACTAGATTTTCTATCCCATTTGGATACTTTCTCAAAGCACCTACAGGTAAATTTTCTAAAAATCCATGTACATTATTTACTTGTTTATAAAGCTATAACACAATTATTTTTATTGCTCCCAATTACAGTTTTTGTTGTTTTAACCTTCAAACCTGGTGTATGGCTACTAGACTGGTATAGGTACTAATTTTAAAAAGTATGAATTTATGATAGTGTCAGTCATCTACAATGTTGGGATGATTATGGTGCAGTTTATTTGTATATAAATATATATATATATATATATATATAGAGAGAGAGAGAGAGAGAGAGAGACTGGTATAAAGCTTGACCAACTGACAGATACATATGCTTATCTTTTCTCAAGATAAGTAGAGGTTTTTTTTTTCTGTCATAATATTTCTGTGGTAGTAAACATTTGACAAGTTCATATATTTGAATTTGAACTATTTATTGAGCATTTACTGCATGACAGATGCTATAAATTGGGATTTAAAATGCATTACTTTTGAGGGAGGTTTTAGAATTGTTTCCATCTTATAGGAGAAGAAATAAAAGCTCATACATGTTATACAACTTACTTAAATTCTTATAATTTACTAACTAGGAATCTGACCCACATCTTAATAATTATAAAATTCAAACTCTAATCTACTCTCCTACCTACTGTAGATTCAAGGTTCTTTTTCTCTTTAGAAAATGTGTCTTTGTATCAGAACATGAAAAACATATGAGGAAGAATCTTCTTTGAGATGAAAATTTAAGAAACTATATAAGTTTTACATTTTACTGAATTTTTGAGAGAAAAGAGTCATTTTTAAAGGATCATAGCATTTGAAGAAGGAAATATGGCATCTGAGAGGGTAATTGCACCCATATTATCAACAGATTAGAGAGAGCTGAAAAATAAGAACAAAACAAACTTGTATAGAAGGGTTTTGCCTTTCTGTGAATGAGAATTGCAGCAGTCAGGATAAAAGAGGCTTTGTTTTTTAACAGAATGTTCTCAGATTAATAGTGGTTCTAAACCAGTTTTTTTTTTTGTTGTTGTTGTTGTTGTTGTTGTTTTATCTCTTCTGCTAAGTGACAAGTAAGACAGGGTTTTACAACTCATACTTATAGGACATAGACTAGTGGACAATCCAGTCATTCATATCTAAGTCTATAAACAGGATCAATAGCAACAATTACACTTAAGTAAGTAAATGTTCAATCAACAGGTACATCACTTCTGCTCAAAGCTCATTGACAAGAATTTGAAATCTTTTACTTAAACTAATAAGAGACCAAATTAAAACTTTCCAGGTGTCTAGAGCCCAGAGAGGTTCACAGTAGGAATTTGGAGCAGCTATCTAAGTACAAACACATTGAAATAACTGATTGAGATAAAATTAATTTTTCTAACAATAGAATTCTACAGAGAGAAAGAGAGAGAGGAAGAAAGAAAGCAAACTTGGGGAAAATCTGAGGCCTGCTAATTAAACGTGTCTTTGGAAAATCATCTACACATTTAAAGGTAAATTAGGTTGTTATTTCTTTGTGTCTTCCCAATGAATTAAACTATTGTTGAAATTGTTTGTTTTATAATGCATTATGGCATGCAACTGAATAGTGAAATGCTGAACTATACATCCAGGTTGGCGTAGGGTAGAATCAGAGGCAATACCATTTAATGACTGACCTTTCCTTGTCTTATTTTTTCAAATTATACAATAGACCTTGGGGCAGAAAAATACCTATCATACTCAGGGAAGTTTCTCAAAATCCATATGTAAGAGAGTGAGAATATGATGGAGGAAAATTATTCTTGGTCTTATTTAATAGGTTGGATCACTTTTTCCTGAGATAAGCTTGTGATTATTCTGGCCAAAATGCTTAGAGTTTTTGTCTCCCACAGAGTGTGCAGTGATCATTACAGACATACCTTTTTTGTTTAAATCAATTTTGAGAAATTCCATACTTAAAAATTAGAGTAATCATTTTTATATAAATTTTTAAATATGTGCATTCCCATCACATAATACTTCATTTAATATAAAATGCAGTCCTGCAATGTATGTAAAACAGGGCTTTTTTTAATTCATTTTGTCTACTGGAAAATTGAGGGCTAGAGAAAATAAACCCAGCAGTAGAGTCAGAACACATTTGCCTATGTTTCTTTAATACCCACACCTGAATTCTCTTTAGTATCCACTGTTCTGCTCAAAGGTAAACCCTGAATTGACTGCAATACATGAAAAAAAAATTTACTTGTTGGGTTAATTTCAATAAAATAAGCTTGACCTATTCTGATTTTTTTTTCATGTTTCTCTTTTGTTTCTTCTACCTCAGAAATACCTGTTTTAGGGACAGTTCTTTCCAAGAAACTCATATATATTTTCTCCTATCTAACTCC
>PVHY01006175.1:44573-76779 GCA_004024945.1 Uropsilus gracilis
CCCCACAATTCCCCCTCTTATCCCCTGTCCCAAGTTGTGTGCTTCAGTTTGTTGGTTAGCTTGTTAGAAGAAATCATATTAACAGAAACAAGTCAAAAAAAAAAAAAAGACAGAAATTGTCTCTTCTTCTTGGCAGTGTTCTTGAAGTTGACATTCTCCTCCCCTTATTGGGCTTTAAATGTTTCTTTCAAAGAGTCACATCTTTTCATTTTCTTGTTTCCTTATATCTTAGTCATTTTTGGAGATATTGTGGAAGTTTAAGAGGATTCTATGAATAAAATGTTACTCTCTTTTTAGCCTTCACTTCATACCCTCTCTTATTCAACTTTATTCCTTCTGTCAGGATATTAATTCATACATTGCTCGTAGAGTCTTGGACATTCTTTCAGTTTGACTTTTCTGTCAGTGGAAATTGACGTCTTCCGTTGGTTTTCTCTTGTTTGTGCATTCCCATGTCCTTTCCCCCAGTTGCTGGTGGCACAGTGGTGGGAAGAAGCATGCCATGACATGGGAATGCAGTTGCTATAATAGTGTAAGATTATAAACTCTTTGTCTCTATTGTTTCAGAAGAGTCAGAGTTCCAATTCAGAATGAGGATTACATAGGCTTCCAAGGCCTTGGTTACATAGGATTCCATGTACTCCCCCAGGAAACACCTTCAGAGAGAACTCATTCAAAGAGACTAGGAATTAGGATGGTAACTGGATCAAAGGAAAAGGCAGACACCTACTATAATCTAATGTTTGGGCTTTCCAAAACCCGTACATGCTCCCTTTTCTAAAGTGTGTAAGAATTGGATTTTCAAATATAACTAATCTTTTATCATGGATATTGCTCCCATTGTAAAGGGAACTCATCCAGGATCTCATTACTAATTCTGTACAGATCCAAGTTTCAAATCTCTGGGTGTCATTCTCCAATTTGCTACTACCTCATCGTTATTCAGCAATCTTGACAAACTAGAACCAAAAATTCTCATTTTTGTTGTAGTGAAATCTGGTCAAAAAGGGGCAAAGGCCTCCAACTAACAAACCACAGGTCTGCATCACACGTGTGTAGCAGTTACCTCTCAAAATGCAGTTTAACAAAGGATTTTATTAACAAGGAAAGTTACACAAGACAACTATTAACAAGGAAAGTTAACCAAGAAAATGAACAATTTTCTTTTTTTTTAAGCCACAAATGGCCAGTTATCGTACTTTAGTCCAAAAGTCCACAACACAGTCCAAAATGATACCCCTGTGCTCCTCCAAACCTCAGCTGTAGGCACTTTCACAAAGTCCAGTCGTTTCTCTGGCATCTTCTCTTTTCTTCTTTTCTCTCCAGTGTTTCGCATTGCTCCACTTCTCCAGTCTCCAAGGTGCTTCAGACTTCTTCCACAATTACTGAAGCACAAATCAGCTTTCCAAATTCCTGGCTATCTCCAGGTACCAGCTTTCCATGTCACCTTGCTGCAGTACCACACTGTCCATACCAGCCACTCTTCTGCCGACCACCAGGGCTCCTCCTCACCACATGCTTCTCTTTTTCCAACTCCTTCCCATCTCTCTCTTTCTGGTCCAACTCCCAAGTCCCAACTCCTTCATCTGACAGTTTAACTGCCACAGCCCAAGGGGGTAGGGGTACCTAGTTAACTGCCTGCACCCCTGGGGGGAGGAGCACCCAGTTTCATAAGGGCAAGGGAAAGATTAAGATGAGTTTTGTTAAACTATATAAGTGAATGTATGATGCCACAGAAAGAGGAACAATAGTTATAAACAATAGCAATAATAATGCTGGTTTAAATAAAAAACATTTATTAAGCACTTAATTTTGTGCATTTTTTATATTACCCCTCATATTACTAGTAACAATTGTAGGAGGTTGGTGCCATAGATATCCACAAAGTGAAAGGGGTACAGGTGAAGTATAGAAAGATTGAGACCCCCAAGTTAATAAAACTAGGTGTTATCTGGTTAACCTGCTTCCTGCTACAGCGTCTGCCCCATAATGTTGCTTCCGCTATCATTCTGATGCAGTCCACAAAAAGTAACTACAATCTTTAACTATGCAATTGGATCTAAGGCAGTTGTTAACATCTATGACATTCTTTTTAAAATAAAATAGTTGTTTGCCTTTGATTGGTGCCCTTCTGGGTTCTTTACCAGTGGAATGGTTTAAATTTTTATTCCTAAAGAACTCTCAACCTTAGTGTTTTGGGCATAGTTCCATGTACTTTTGCCCTTGCAAGAAAAATTAGGAAGTAATCTTGGTGACCCCCTGATCACTCTTTTCTGCCTTGGTTAAGTAGGACTTCATTCTTGATAATCAGATAAACCTATACAACACACAGTGTATCTCTTTTATTTTCCTTTCTCCCATTTTTATTGGAGTCATTGATGTGTTCCCTGATGAAAACATCCCTCCATTGTGTTCTACAAATTCTAATCCTTATCCAAGGTCACTGAGATGGAAAGTAAACATTCTCAATTGTAGGTGTAATTGTGGAAGATTCTATTCCTTTCTGTGGCCTTTATCCCTGACCTTGTGTGTAGGCAGTGGGAAAAATAGTAGTGTGTATTGGTGACATTTTCAGATATTGAGCCACATGCTAAAGGTAATACCACAAACTCATGGGTATTGTCTTCAAGTTGGTAGTATAACAGTGTTCTTAATAGACTGATCCACCAGTCCATGAGACCAGCTGCTTCCAGGTGCTGATATACTAGTAAGAATTGTGAATTCCATAGATATCCTTTTGAAATCGGGTCCAAAAGGGGGGGGAGGGGGGCAAAAGCCTCCAACTTAAAAGCCACAGGTCCGCTTCACCCATGCATAGCAGTTGCCACTCAAAATGCAGTTTAACATGGGATTTTATTAATAAGGAAAGTTGCCCAAGAAAACTATTAACAAGGAAAGTTAACCAAGAAAATGAAAAGTTTCTTTTTCAAGCCACAGATGGCCACCTAACTTACTCCAGTCACCCTATAACCCAAAATTCCTAAACACAGTTCAAGGTGATGCCCCTTTACCCCCTCCAAACCTCAGAGGTAGGTACTTTCACAAAGTCCAGTCCTTTCTCTGGCATCTTCTCTATTCCTCTTTTCTCTCAAGTGTTCCATGCTGCTTCAATTCTTCAAGGCTTTTCAAACTTCTTCCACAATTGCTGATGTAAAAATCAGTTTTCCAAATTCCTGGCCATCGCCAGGTACCAGCTTTCCATATCACCTAGCTGCAGCACCACACTCTCCACACTGGCCACTCTTCTGCCAGACACCATGGCTCCTCATCACCTCCAGCTCACTCTTTCAGGGGGCTTCTGCCCATCCTGGTCACTCAGGCTACTCTTTATCTGCCTGCCATTCTCTTCTCTCCTCTCCCAAAAGTTCTCTCTTTCTCCAAAAATTCTAGTCTGCTTCTTGTCTTTTTATTCCTCTGCTTCTGGTCCAACTTCCTGTTCCAACTGCTTCTTCTGGAAGTTTAACTGCCACCCCCCCAAGGAGGAGGGGGAGAGGGAGGGGCCAACTGCCACAACCCAAGAGTGGGGGGAGGGACTCCCAGCTTCACATTCAGTGCTGACTTCTTTCACTGTAAATTAGGTCATTTCATAGAACTGAGTGTAATTTGAGAATCCTTTGGCATCCAGAAAGTTTCTGTATGAAATAGTACTGAGAAATGAATGAAAGCCTGGAAAAACAAATCCTTATATAGAATTAATGTCTATTCCATGAGGATAAACAGAGCCCTCACTGTGATGGAAAGGGTCAATTTAAGCACTCTGCTACTGAGAGCCTAGCTTTCCCAGAAAGTTATGGCTCCACATGAAGGTATAAGATTCATCACTGGTGGTATCACATTAGGAGTTGAGCTATATCAAGAGCCAGGTCAGAATTAGCAAGAGGAAGTGAATTTATAGCCTCTAACCTTGCCATGTATCTTATTCTTAGTGGATACTTCATTCTAGATGACCACAGATGTAACTGTGCTAACCAGTAGACTATAGCAAGTCTTATGCCTTCAAGAGGTCTTACAGGAACTATAACAGGAAGTTGACTGCCATCAATCAAAACACAATGCCACAAGTGACTATGGTAAAAGGCAGTGTGTCTCTGAGTGCTGAGCCCTTTCTAAAAATCTAGCAGCTGTGATTGAGGTAGAGACAGTACAACATGGGAACTCTTAAAGGATAAAAGAAAGAAGTGATTGCTGATGGATTATGGGTCGTACACAGAGTATAAAGGGAAAGAAGACAGTACAGTTAAGATATATTGGCCCCAGTTTTGCTTCTTGCCTCTACTTTGGAGATGTTGTTCACTAAGTTATGCCAGGACTATACCTTCCTAATTACAGAACCAAGCAATTGGACCAAACTTGAATCTCTAGGTAGCCAACATAGTTTTATTGCACTATGGGCTATAGTCCATGAAGCTACCTTCCTACATGGTGGAGTTCATGATGTGATGCAATAATGTGATTACTGTTAGTGCAGGCAGGATATTTCTGGGTATTTCTTTGGAAAATGAAGTGATAGATTAGGATGAAGTCTTTTTTATCATTTTTTTTAAGCTTTCAACTGGATTCTCTTGGACAAAAGAAAGATGACTTAGAAGGTGACTTAGAAATCCTCATTTTCTTAAATATAGGAAAGGGTGCACAATATAAATTGTTAACTAGGGTGAAGGATTTTCAGTGACCCTGGGGGAACTCATCCAATATTGAAAAAATCAGTGTATCAAAAATAAATCATAAGTTAATTTAATACTATGATTCTTATCACTACATTAATCAAAATAATTGGATGCTGAGTTGAGTGAGAATTTTAAATACCTTTTAAAGTATAAAAAAGAAGATAATAAAGAACAGCTAAAGATACTTAGAGTCATATTAACTGTGGTTAAAGTTATGTTAACAATTTCAGGCAAGAGCTTTATGTCTCTAAATTATTTCTCTTAGTCCTTTTAGGCAATATCACTTGTAGAAGATTTAAAGAACATTATCCCACTTTTTAAAAGAAAGTAAATGTATAAACGTATTTCCCCATGTAAATATGAACTCCTCTGAGAATATTGCAAGCTTTTTCTCACATTTAATCTTCAGTATTATTTGGTAATTATACAGCAGAATCATCTATCCTCACTCTCCAAAACCTATCACATAGTTACTAAAATATTTAAACAATGATATCAAATCATTATTTTCAATACTATTCCCTTTAATCCCAATGTATGGGTAATTAAGAATTCCATTTCAATAGTGTTGTATGGTAAACACTACTGCCCTTCCATTCTAAACTTTTGTACATACACAGGCCCGTTAAAGTAATCTGTATTGTATTTGCATACATTATTGTAGTAATGTTCTAAGTTGAGAACTTCTTGGAAATTTTGAGTCAGGTAGGCCAGACACTGTGGTTAAGTTTATTCTTGCACTGAAATCACCCAATCTGAATAGTAATCAGTTTGAATCTTAGCAATGAAATCTTTTTTGGTGCCTTGGTAAAGAATGGTAAAGAAAGAGAGAACAGGAAAGATCGGGGAAGACAGAGAGGGGAAGGAAGGAGGGAAGGGGAGAGAGAAAGGGGAGGAAAAGATGTGCTCATTGTGAGAGCTGTTTTCAATGATTCAGTGTTTGAACTCACTGGTTGTCAATGGATATTTAAAGATAGTGAATCTAGTTCCCTGTATCATCACCACTAAGAAAAAAATGAGTTACCACTACCATTAAAAAATGTGTGTGCTTTCTCTTCAACTTAATGTGTATATTTTAGATAACTTTTAAACACAGAACATAACAATGTAAGCAACAAATAAAACTTTGTTATCCCAGATCCAGAAGATACAGCTTCAAATCCATAATCCTCCACACAATTACTAGATAAATGAAGCAGATCACATTTCTCACCATTCATATTCTTATTTTAATAATGTAAATAATATATCTAAAAATTGAAGTGGAGGTAAAATGAAATAACCAACCTCTAATGACAGAAGAGGATACATATTTGGATATATTAATTAGATGTTAAGAGTACATCAGTTAGATGTTAGCTTATATTAAATTTCATTGACAACTAAGGTTGAATCCTTTCAATGAATAACCCCAAGATTGGCAACATTTTGTTACAAGAAAGTCTAAAATTACTGAAAAACAATTGTACATGTTTTATAGCTTCAGAAATACATAGAGTAACAAACAGTGGAACTAAATGATTGATGTGAAAATATTCTGAATTTCAGTGAAAACAAACACTAAGGCTGAATGTGAGAGGTGTCGGCATATTTGTGATCAATTCCATTGTTTAATTTTTTTGAGCTTTCAAAATAATTTTGAGTTACAGTATAGACTTTGCCTCAGGAACCCATCATTCAAGGAAATTCAACTTTTATAGATGGGAAACTTCAGGTATTGTAGTGTGTGTAGTTAGTTTTTTTTCCAGTTCCTTAGTGCTGGATGCAGAGTACCTGAGGAATTGCAAGCACTGAATAGATTTCTCACAAGGCAGGAAAGGAAAAGAGATAGTTGCTAAAACCCTACTGCTTATCCAAACTTGTGATTTCTGCATCTTGTTCATCTATTTATCCACTCAGGGATTGGTATTTTATAATAACACAAGGATGGAAATAATATTCTGACTTTCTGTATTCAGAAGCTTCATATTGATATCACTCTCAAGATATAGAAATCAATTGAAATGGAGACCAAGATCATGTTAAATAAAGATATATCCCTTAGAGAAAATAGCTCCATTGGTCTCAGGAGATATTAACCTCTTAAGAGCTGAGAAATCTGTAAATAATTTATATTAATGTGTGTGTTTGGGGGAGGGTTCTGAAATTTAACACATAAGTTAAGAGGTTGACTCTACATGGTATTTTTCTTAGAACATTGTTTTGAACTTGGCAATTCTTATTTTCAATTTGGATTCTACTTGTAGAAATCACAACACTTCATTTTCTAAAGTCAGCTACTTAATATTTCTTCTTCAAAGGGGAAGAAGGGCTTTCATCAAGTTAAATTTCTAAATCTGAAGATTTTATTTATTTAAGAAATGGACAGATCATATGTATAAATGTTTATCAAAAAATATATATTCCAATGATAAAAACTGTAAGTGAAGGTTAGAGGTCACACCTCTTGCATATTAATTCTCAGGTACAATAATTTTGAAGAAGACATTTGTGAGCCAATGAATAGCCTCTGAGGGAATCTGTTTACGCAAATGCATTTTAAAAAATAATCATACCTGACAAATATGTATGTAAGAAAGTCATTATTCTTCAATTCAATACATTCTCACATTTACAACCCCATCTACATACACTGATGCAATTTCTACTCTATAGAAGTCTGTTTTTAAAATGTTCTTTCCTCTATTTACTGCAGGGAATTGGTTCTGATGATGAAGATAAGTAGCATAAAAATCAGAGCCAGTGAATTCCCATTGTTGGGAATCAACATGATGGTTAGGAAGCTCCCTTCAGTATAGATGTGGATATCAACTGGGAACCAAGAGTAGACTTGAGGGTGAGAGCTGTTTGTGGTCAGTTCATTATTTTTCCCCTTCATGTAAGACCCTGACATCCACAAGTCTGAGTCCCAATTAAATCCTCTCAAATCTTTGATGACTGTTTTGACTGCCCAGCAATTCTTGGTATTTTTCTCATCAGAAAAAATGAAGGACGAATGGATGTTGGAAACGTCTTAGTCAAATCCTGAACCCACAGTGAAATGAGTATATAGTTAGGATTGTCTCACTGGAGACTTAGAGCCTTGTAGTCTAGTTGCAACCTAATCCGCCTAGAATGCATGAGAAAAAAAATTGCCTGTGTGAAGGCTTTCCACTCTACAGCTATCACAGTGGAGGTATAATACTACCAAGACTGAGCAGCAAATGCAGTTCTTAGCTTTCTCTTTCAAGCTATTGTGCTGGGGCAATGTGTGAGCATTATAACCTCTTCCTGTGTTGTCAGCTGGCTTGCATTATAGCAATATGCATACACTCACAACTGATGCTCCTGGCAATTCAGGCCCACCGTTTCTAAGCAACAGGGATCATAGATCAACAATATACAAATCTTTGTAGTTTATATTTTTGGCATACTGCTAATAAAAAAGAAAATTTGCAATATCGCTTTAAAGGTAAGATTTTTTTTGAAGCATTTTTATGATTAAATAGGAAAGCACAGATTCGGTATGCATGGTAGAAGGGAAAAGTTTAAAGGTTAGAACAAAGGTCACTTGTCACATATCAACAAAGCACATTAAAGTGCTCTGTGGAAAATGAGCTGCATTTCCAGAATAAAAGAGAGAAAACAGTCCATTAAGTTCTTAATACAAGTCTTTAAGTTGGTGTAATTGAATTCTCATTGACTACAAGAATGATATTTCTATCAGCTTATGCAATATGAGGAGTAAACAAGAAACTTTTCCCTTGGTGTAAATAGTAACATATGACAGGAGAATTTATCAGCTGATCTCAATCAGCTGAATTAATCTTCTTTATAGTCAGATATGACTGTACAAATATAATGCTGTGTTTGGAGTGGGGAATTATTTCAAATCAACTGCTAATGGGAAAAACTATTAGTTTGGAACAGTAGCCAACTAGTTGGAGAGTGCATTGCTTATTTTATTGGATTTTTCCATGCATTTTGCAATGGTTGAGAGAGTGACTGCTGAGAAGATATTTGAAGCAAAAAAAAAAAAAAATCAATGAATTATAATTTCCTAAATACTAGGGACTCAAGGCACCTATATTTATCCTTAATGTTGCCACTTCTAACTTTGTGATTTAGATCAAGTCACTCTCTTCTGAACTCAGTTTCCTCATCTTTGAAAATAAGATGCTGAACTATGTGATCGATAAAGTTTCTGCTAGTTCTCAAGTATTTTAGGCTCATCAATAATTTTCCTATAACTAACTTTGGCTCAGATACTTTATTCAAGTTTCTTCTGAAAAACTAACACAGTATTTTGTATATCTGTTGGTTTTGTTGTTACTTTTATTTATTTTAGATTTTTAAAGAAAAAATGGTATGCATTACTAATGGTAAATTTTAAAAAACAATTAAGTTTGGAAACAAAATTCAAATTATGAATCAAATAAGGAAAGCTAGAGCAATCAATATACTAAATAAACACTATACCAAAGGATGTTGCCACTATCATAGAAATATTGAAAGCAGTATTACATTCAGAGCATTAGTGTTGTTTCAGTTTGTGTAATTGGAATGGGCTCTCATCTAAATGGAATCTGTACATTATTGAAATAAAGAATGAATAAAAGAAAGGATAGAAAATGACAGAGGAGGAAAGACAATGGGCTATCTTATTGAAAAACACCAGTGGGTGCCACTTATACAGACCACTCTAAGGACAGCATCTCTTTGCATTTAGGAGGCCCTGGAGCATGATCTTTGGCAGAATCACTGTTATCACTTGACAAAACATAAAAGTTCCCTAACTATCCTCCCCATTATTCCATTTAATATTCCCACTTCATAATCAATTCTTCTTGAAGTTAGGAATTTTTTTTTTTTTTAATAATCTCAACTATTGCCCCCTGCTTAAAACCCATTGTATGCTTTCCATTGATTTTGGAATAAAATCCCAAGATTTCACCAAACTCTGCATGACCTAAGTTCTGCTTGTTTCTTTAGAATCACCTTGTAGCAGAGACACTATCCTTTTAGTTATTCAGACACAACCAGTTTTTACCTGGACAGGGTCTTCTTATCTTGACCTACGATTTTCTGTGGTTGTCAATTTTCCTTCCTGATTCCCCATTCTTCCCCTGCTTCTTTCTTTGCTTTCAGCTTGAATATTATTTTCTCTTAACCTTTCCTCACTCTGCATCTCAATTGGGAAACTAAATGAGTTATCCTACTACATATGTTGGTAATATCTTTTAACAGTTTTTTTTTTTAATATGTGATGAAGCCTTTGTGTCGTATTTGGATAATTCTTCATATTGTCTTCAATAAATGTCATTTCTATTTTGGCAACTTTTATTCCATTAACTTAGAATAATGCCAAACTCACAGTAGGTAATCAAATGATTTACTGAATGCGTGAATTGTGAATTGAGACCAATTCTCAACTTACAGATATCTGATTATGAAAAACAGGCAAATGAGAACAAGGAATGGCTGATGATGACATAAAACCTTTGAGTAATAACAGGACTTAGGAAAGATTGACCCCTAATGGGTTACCATGTTAAGTTAGGAAAACACAGATGGGCTTTCTCTAATCATGTGCTTGTGAAGCAGCAAATGAAAGTGTTTCTGGTCTAGAGAAGAGATGTGGTCCTGATAACTCAAAGTATCAAACAAGATGAAAAACTAAAGATGAGGAAGGAAAAGATCAAGGATAAAACATGGATAACCTATGAAGTAATGTTTCTATAAATGCTCTGTAAATCAGAAAAATAATTTACAAGAGAAAGTGCTAAATGAAAAATGGAGAAGTAAAATAGAAAATTTACACATCATGAATTAAATCACTGAGTGGTACATGATATGAGTTGGAGCCTTGGGGGGGGGGGAGCTGGATCAATTCCATAAGAAGGCATCAGAGTAGAGTGAAAAACAAAGCAACATTACAATAAGCAACCAGATTTAGAATTAGGAGAGCTGCCACTGTCCCCAAATCAGACTCTGATCTGGCATGTGAATTTAGGAGATGGTAGCATTTCACATATATTTACAACAATAAAGTCAAAGAAATGCATATAAGATTTAGACTGTATTTTTTACTTTTCCAGGTCTAACATTCCAGAGAAAATCAAGTAAGTTCAGTCCAGTTTCAAGAAAAAAGTCAGTGTGTTTTGGATAAATACAAAGCTCTCCGCTAGTAAACTTTAGGATGAAAGAGAAAGTCTCAAACCCACTTCCTCATCTTGATTGTGCTCTTTGCTTATTGACATATCACATTGCCGTTCTGACAAATTGAATGTGGGAAGCCTGATGGAAAGTTTGTGTGACTAATAAAATCTGTGTGTTCAAATACATTTCTAGCTTTCTAGAGGGCTATATTATTTTTATTATTGTTGTTAAGAATTTCTATGGAGTCCGACTTAGTGCCTGGCTGAGGATGACTTTTACTACCCATCATAGTGATTTCAGGATGCAGCCTGAGGTGGTTACACATATTTTACATTTTACTAGGGTGATTCGCTTTACCAAAATTAATACTGCTACTTTCAAATGAATGGCGGCTGTGGCAGTGGAGAAGGATTATTGGACCTTTACAGCTACTTTGTGCTGTTTAGAAGATCACACATCTTGAAACTTTATATTTCTCTCTGTCACAATCCTAGCTCACATCCCTCACATTTCCTTCTCAGCTACAGTTACAGCATTCCAGCTGATCATCCTGCCTCCATTCTGTTTACCCCTAAACCCAGCATGTCCTTTGCCATTACAGTGAATTTTCTAAAATGATTTGATTGCATCACTCTTCTGCTTAAAAATCCTCCAGAATTAGACTCAAATTATTTAGCACAAGAAAAAAAAAAGGAACCTTTACAAACACTTCATGACAAGCCAAAGCCAGATTACTTTTTTATCCCACATATGCCATTTCCATTCTCTTCTTAACCTTTACTCATCACTTTTCTTTATTCTGACAGGTGTTTCTGGCTAGTGAACACTGACTTATCTTTCAAACTCCAGCGCAGCTATACCTTTCCCTCTGTCACCTTCTCTAATATTATGGTCCCCCTTGCCCTACACCAGCATTTCTTGTTTTCTTTCTGTGCTCACCAAAAACATCTTATATACTCACTTGACCTTTCTTTTAGCACACTTCATGATTTACTGTAATAGAAGGCATTTCTAGGAGGCATGTATGTTTGAATCTCTACTGTCTGGTATTCTCTGACATATGGTTGATATGCAACAAATGGTGATGGGAATTCTTGAACCCAACTGAATTAAGTGGAACAAAATAATAACAGATAAGAATGACTATTGGGTATAAAACATGGGGAAATTTTTTTTTAAGTCTGGAGAAGGATGGCAGTATACCCTTCAGAGTTCATAGGGGAATGGAGTGTCATTCATAGACTCCTCCTGAGCAAACATTCCGTCCTTCTCAGCCAAATTAGCTGCCTGGAGAGGCACAGCTGCTTCCTCTTCAAGTGAAAATGATTTGGATCTACCAAAGGGAGATGGGTGGATAAGATGACTAGGAAAACATCATGAACAAAACAAGATATTCTCTAGCAGTCTTAGTTTTCTCATATGTCTCTTGGTAGAACACATGGCTTCGAAAACCTTACAGGTGACATTCTTTTCTGTAATCAATTAAATGAAGGAAATTAAGGGGGGAAAGGGGGAATACAGATGTACAAGAATACATATAAGTATTATGCATGAGGATCAATGTCATTTTGCCAACTGTTCTTTCTTAAGAAGTATTAGCCTTCATTCTGAGATTAAATTTTTTCTCATTTCTTAGCATTTCCTGACTTACGAGAAAGATAATGAGAATAATGAGTGATTATTCTTTCATTGGTATAGCTTTCCCTTTTGACTTGATATTGCTGTTAGTTTTTGTTTCATTTTTAAAGACTCTTAGTGGATCAGATTCAAATTTAGTAATACCTTAGTGGAACATGAAAGGGTTTTAAAAATTACTTGGTCACAATTGCCAAAATCTGGGAACAAGACAGTTCTTAAACCTACATTTCAGCTGATGGCAATTCCATATGCCTAATTAATCAGAAAAACCTAAGAAATCATCCTGATCACTTTCTTTTTCTTTATGACAACCCCACATCAGATTTTTCAGGATATTATGTTGGTTATTTTTTCATAATACTTCTAGAAATACACTGTGCCTCATCATATATGTGTAGACTCTAACAATCATTTTTTTCTCCTGGCTAAGGAATACCTTTTTCTCAACTTCTAAGTTTGAACCCTATAGCTTATTCTCACTGCGACCTACCAAAAAGTACAAAACATAAGTCAATTTATGTCATTCCTTTGCCCAAAACTCACCAGTGGTTTATAATCTCTTCAGAATAAACAATAAAATCAACACCATGAGATAAAGACCTAGTGACCTGTGCTGCCTGTGTTCTGGGATTTTTTTGCCATTTTGGTTTCTTCTCCTACCTCTCACCCATATACAGTCTCTGTGATACTGACCTCTTTGTTTCTCTTTCGAAAGGTCATTTCTCCTGACTTCAGGGACTTCCCACTACAGCCATTGCTCTACTCCCACGTATTAAATGGTAAGGACATCACTTTGTTGAAGTATATGTTAATATTTCATTTTTTAAATGAGACATACCTTGACTATTTAAAATTCAGTTACTTGCTCCAGCAGGTTGTATCCCTCTTATTTTATACTCCTATTTTCTTTATCTAACACTCACTTATATTGACTAATTATTTACATATCTTTGTTAGAGCATTACCTTTACAGTGAAAGGGTTCTCTGTTTACTTTTTTCCCATTAATATTTTTTAAATATCCAAAATAATGTTTTTCTGCATAGAAACTGAGTACTTAATATTTGTTGAATGTCAAAATAAAAATAACAAGAAATAATTACTTAAGAAAGTACAAAGACCACTAGACTATCTGATCATGAAGATCTTGCTTACCTCAAAAATAAAGTTATTCTATGAGTCAACACATACAATTTATTTGGTCAATTTCTCTGACCTACTATCTGACTTTGTAATCTTGCTACTTCTAGAACATCAGGAACAAAGTTTTCTTTACTTGGCTAAAGTCACACACTTCTCAAATTGTCTTACATACTACTGGCATTTGAGGTAAAGTGTCTGCTCCTCATGCATTTACCACCATTACCCAGAGTGATTTTGAAAATCTCTTGGCTTTGTATGTTCAGAAACTGGGATATATCATTTATAGTTCAGTGATACTGCCACAGCTACATCTGTCAGTCAACCAATAGCCAGAAGAGAGAGGATTTAGCAGAATGGTTCCTTCATCTGGCAGATAGTCTCTAGCAAGTGTCCTCCAAACATAAGTGCAGCTGAGGTTTGAATAAACTCTTAGGACTTCAAAAGCAATCATCCTGTCAGGGACTTGGAAGATGGAATCTCTCCCTCTGGATTGATGCAGGAGGAACATTTGTTCAAAGACAACATGTTTTCTGTTCACTTTGTACAAAATATTTGACTTTCACCTTCTTATATGATTAAATCAGTACCTAGGAAACATCTCTGAGTGGTCTCAGTAAAGACATGCAGGACACTAAAAAATTAAAGATTGTTAGATAGGTGCCTCTCTTTCTCTCCACCCTCACCCGGGTTCTAACAGTTGGCTTGCTCTAATAGTTGACTCACATTTATTTCTTTTTTTGAAAAAATGAAATTCTAGAAATGAATTTCACAAGATCTTTTGTGGATAAGAAAATAGATGGAAAGAAGAGCTAAATAGAAACTTCTACAAAGATGGCATACAGATGGTCAACAACCACAGGGAAAAAATATTCATCATCATTTATCATCAGGGAAATGCAAATCAAAACCACCTCGCATATGTGATGTGTGAGATGTGAGAATGGCCCATATCAAAAAGTTCAAAAATAACTATTTGAGATCATGTGGATAAAAAGAAACCTCCTACAGTGTTGGTGGGAATTTAGACTGGTCAATCTGTATAGAAAAAAAATTGAAGTTTTCTCAAAAAAATTGAAATTATATCTACCATATGACCCAGCAATCATTCTCCTTAGTATTCACTTAAAGAATGTAAAATCATTAATTTGAAAGCATATATGTACAAATATGTTCAATGCAGCACTATTTGCAATAGTCAGGCAAGCTATGGATACAACCTAAGTGCTGAAGGACAGATGAGTGAATAATGATGTTGCATACATATACAATGGATGGCTACTCATCTATAAAAGTGATAAAATCTTACCAATTGTGACAATATGAATGGAATAAGAGGAGAGAAGAGTATACTAAGTGAAATAAGTTGGTAAGAGAAAGATAAGTACTAGAGGATTTCACTTATATGTGACATTAAAAAAGGAATAGATGAAAACATAACAAAACCAACAATTGGAATTTGACTCTAGAACTCAGGTTGTCAGCAAGAGTAAGGACAAAGGATGCTCAGTGGACTATGGTGGAGGATAATTATTGCTTTGGAAGGCTTAATATGATAAAACACATGTGTAGAGATGTGAACCTGTACACGTACCTAAGACATATGCAATGTTGGAAATCAGCCACATGATTAAACAATTTTAAAAGGGGGTTTAAATCTCTTCAAATTGTCTTATACATTTCATTTTGGAAAGCTGTTTTTGGAATATCTTGAGACTTTTGAGAAACATGATAATTTTAATATATAACCCATCCAGGATTTTATCACTCTACTTTTTTCCTATTCTTTATCTCTCCATAGATTTCTAGATGCCATTTATATGATTAATCTCTAAGAAGAAATGAGATAAATTTATAACTGTGTAAAGTAGTTTTCAAACAGATTATATAGCATCTTCACCAGTTTTGTTTTACTTTCAGGTTTCAGTTTTTGAATGATAAGGAGGCAAAGGTAAAAGTCAGATAGGAAGAAGGGTAATTGCTTCAGCTGGAGGATATTTAATTACATGTATAGAATAGAAAATCCTGGCATTTTTCTTTTATAACCTTGGAAAGTAGAGGGAATCTATCAACTGCTAAGAAAAAGTCAACAATAGCAGAGAGAACACACTTGACTCCTTGAAAAGAGTAGTAGAATGACAAGGGCTTGATATGAATTTCTTGTTCAAACCTCAAACTACAGTACAGGCTGAAGACATCAGATAATATAGAAGCATGAAACCTTAGATATTAACTATAAAACTGATTTTTGAGGAGAATTCAAGTCCCCCATAAGGCATTTAGAGGACTTTTTACTTACTTAATTTAACTGAAGAGGAAAATTTTTCCCAGTGGTGTTTACTCAGGTAAACATTACAGTGGGTATCTTTCTGATTATCAGAGAGTGGTCTCTGGACAACAGTCAATGAAAATGGAGGTTTTAGTTGAAGATACGCCTGTGGGAGACCATAGAAAAGAATCCTCCCTAGTTGACTCTTGAGATAACTGCAGTCCCAGGTGACTCCTTTCAAACCGTGACCTCTCTAAACCAAGCACTAGCTAAGCTAGGTTGGAGTTTCCACTCACAGAAATGGTGAGGTAATAAATGCTGTTTTAAGTCACTGAGTTTTGGTGTAATTTGCTACTTCGGATCTTATTTTAAGTGATTAACGAAATTCTTGAAATTAGTTTGTACATCTTTTTCTATTAGTTTGAATAGGTGTTGCGTTGTGATTATGTATGAAAGATACTTTTCCTCAGTCTTTCAACATATAATTTGCCCAGGGGAGTGTGAAAGAACTATTTAGCCTTCACTCTCACCTTGGCTTTCACCTCCAGCTTTTCTGTATAATAAAAAATACACATTTGGTTTTTGTCCCAAGAGTCTGCCCCAAATCTCCTCATCCTAAAAGTGTTAGAATTTCAGGAGTAAGAGGAATATCTTTTGTTCTTTAAAATAAGAGATTTTCAATTATACTGGAGCTTATGCTAATGAAGTGAATTTTGGCAGTGTCTCCACATTCCTTGAAGACTGCACTGCTCATCAAAAAGACCAAGCTTTGGTTAGAACTTTTCAGTCCAGCCCATATCTCTGGGTAGTGGAGAGGTACTGGAAACTGAGTTAATCACCAATGGGTAACAATGTAATCAACATTATCTATGTAGTAAAACTTCCATAAAAGCCACTAAATGATGGAATTTGGAGTCTCCAGGTCAGTGAACACATCAAAGTGCTAGAAGGGTGATGCACCTAAAGGAGGCATGAAAACCACTTCCCTCCCTTACCTTCCCACATACATCTCTTCATCTAGCCATTCCTGAATTGTATTCTTTATAATAAACTAGTAATAGTAATTAAAGTGCTGCCCTGAATTCTATAATTCCTTTTGGGAAATTATTGATACTGAAGGGAGTGGTCTTGAGAATTCCCACATTTATAGTATGTGGGGCAGAATGAAGAAGTGGAGCGGGCACTCCATTTGTACTTGATGTCTGAAGAAAGAACAGTCTTGTGGAACTGGGGTATCTGGCAAGTTCTAGATAGTATTTGACTGAATTGTTGAAAAACATGTTGATGTCAGAGATTTTGAGAACTGATTATTGGTTTTGGAAAAGACAGCCATTTGATATTAGGAAGGACACCAATTTTTAAACTGCCTCTTGGTGCATAGAGCAAGCCCCAAAATAATTCTAAATCTTAATTTTGCTCATTTGTGATATATTCATATTTTCCCTTTGCAAAGTTATTGGACAACTCATATATACATATATACACTATATATATATATATATAACTCATATATAATATATATAAAACTTGACTTTGCTCAATAAGTTATAGCACCAATTATTCTGTTTTTATCATTTTTCTCTCATCTGATTTTCAGATGTACCTTTCAATTTGTTTGCTGAGTGACTCTGTTATTACTCATAAAATAATTATATCATGAGAAAATGTTTCTATATCCATTTACACTATTTCCTTTTATTCAGGTAAATGATTTAGTAAGCACTAATTAAATGTCAGGAAATGAATCATAGATGAGTTACCAACATTTGATAGTGTTTGTAAATAAGGCAAATGAGTCCAGAGAGAAGTAGAAACTATTGATGTTTCTATAAAATTTCCAAGGTTCTGTGAAAGGTAAATCTATTTGTCTTTGAAAATTCATGAGTATAAATAGTGACTGTGAGGACTTTTCTAAACTACCCTTTATAAAGAGACATCTCCCTCATTTTTTAACCAAATCCCCAGTTTTCTTTTTTAACAATAATTGCAATGTTTATATTTATCTGTCTCATTTTTCTCCTTTATCCAATGTCTTCCTCACCCCCAGTATATAAGGGTTACAGGGACAGGGATTCTTTTTTCTTTTTTTCTTGTCCTTAAAAAAAATTGCTTTCAGCACTCTTTCCAGTAACAAGAACTATCAGTAGGTTGGGAAAAGAAATACAATTCAGTGAAAGTTGCCTTTCCTTAACTGTTTACTAGGATTTTCCTTGAGATAGCAACATATAGAGAGGTAAGTACATCCTTGGACTTTCACATGTGATCTATTTTTTAACTATTATCACTGTTTGATGGTAGGTTTGGTGTCAGAATGGTAACTTTCTGAAACATAACATGGTTTGTATTTCTGGATGTGGTTCTCTAAGTTCCTGTCACATCCAGAGTAAGAAGAAATGATACCTCCCAAGAGAAGGATATGATGCCTGGTCACCAAGGTTGTGTGGTATCTTAGCAATATTCCAGTTCTCCTTAGGTTTTGCTATTTTCACATCCAAAGGTCAACATTCCAATCAATACTATATTCCTATAAATTTATAGCATTGGTCTTCACAATAAGGTTCAGATAAGCTTTTCTCAAAAAAATAGAGTAATCTCATTAGTGGGCAGAATGAGCACTTTACTACCCCCAAACCTGCCTACTCTAACTGGGTTCTGCCATCTGTTGCATAAAGACAGGCACATTATTATTACAAAATACTTTTGTAACTGTAAAGAACTTTAATATAATTGCTGTGTTATTGGGAATTAGTTTGCAATAGAGAGAAGAGAAAAAGAATATAGTTAAAATTGTTTCCAATTAAACACCCTAAGTTTCCCATCCCCTCTTGGATAAATGCCCAGACAAAGTGGGGCCAAAGATTTCCAGAAGTCTAAGGTACTTCCTGGTGGGGATCCTTAGGAAAAAGTAAAAAGGATGGAAAAAATCAAGAAGAAAGTAAAATCAAATTAAAAGTCAAGCTATTGTCAGCTTCCCCATGGATCTCTCATCTACATCTCTATCTCCTTTAAGTATCTCCTTCCATGTTCCCCAAGTCCTGTAACAAATCTAAGGTCAAAAGTCAGATGACTTCTGCTTCACATGTTCTCTTTACTCCATATACCTCCTCCAGGTCTTCTAGGTTTCTTGGTCTTGTTCCCCAAGTCCTTTTCCCAGTTTTTCTAGTTTCTCCTTGCTTCCCAACTCCATTCTTCTCAGGTGAGATAGGGAAGCTGGGACCAATTCTTTCTATGGATATCACACTGTTACAGATCTTTTCAAATAAATGTCAGCTCAGTATATGAGGTAAGCCATCTGAAGACCTGTGAGCTTTGGGAGAAAACTGTTACCGTTGCTTTAAAGAATGTAGATGACTCTATTTAGGGATTTTACTATTTTAATTAGAGAAAACTATATTAAGGCAAACATCTACAGGCAAGATTTTTACACACCAATTAGCTTAGCACAAAGGTATAAAGGTCACATATACTTTAAAATTTACAATCAGGTAAATTCTTTATACCTATTGTTAAGTATGGTCTCTCTCCTACTCAAATGTCTGATGCTAATTTATTTGTTCATATAGCCTCAGAAGAACTCAAAAGGGTAGAGAAAATGTTTCCTATGGCCCACTAAATTTATATGGTAAACCTCAATAACTTAAATTGCCTGGTATCTTAATACTTTTATCTCAGAAAAAAAAATATCGGAATGAGTAAACAATTTAGGTTTGACATTGTTTTTCCTGCCTTAGCATTTTTTAGATTACTTACAATGTGGCAAACAGTATACTAACCATAGAAGATATAATCCTTCATAAAACAAAGTCCTTATTCTTAAGGAGCTCAAAATATAATATGAAAGACAAACAAAAAGCAATTTAAATCTAAAATCCAAGCTTTGCTCCTTTCTTTGAAGTCACTTAGACAGCTTAGCAGAAAGACCCAGAAAAAACCTTATTAACCAAATCCAAGTCATGCTCATGTTTCCTCTGCAGTGATTTCCACAGCCCCCACAAGATATTTCTTTAAAAGTCCATTATTATCTATGGAGAGCGTACACTACATTTTTTTTCAAGTTTTTTTTTCTGCTTGGTGTTATTTCATAGTTATTATTTCCTTGCTAACTATATTAAATTTGACACTTTTATTGTACATTTTTATTCCTTTTCTCGATCTGCTTGGGACAGGGATTTTCTGTAATTAGTTTATATATTAGAGTTTATGTTTCATTCTGGAACTGCCTGGAGATCCATTGGTGTTAAAGGTATAATATAAAATGTTAGTTGTTATCATGGTAAAACCTCAATAAACATTTAAGCAATGTAAAGTTAAGATTCGGAGAGTTTATGATGTGTCTGAATTTAAATAATGAAAGATTCCACTATTAGGAACTGTTAGGCTGGTTTCAGTAATAAATAGTATTTTGTTCATTTTTATTCGAACTCTTCTTCCACATGATTCTATTTGATAAGCTGAAGCAATTAAACCCACTGTTTTGGAACTTAGTTCATCTTCACCTTTCCTCCTTCTCATCTTCTCTCTTCACGCAATCTGTTATTTGTACACACTACACGCTGACCTTGGGTTGGTCTCAGCAGAACCAAAAAAGAATAATTTAAAGGAAAGAGGGACTCTTGCCACGATATGGAAAGGACTCTGCACTAGGACTCAAGGGCCCTACAAGCTGCAGTGTTTTCTAGTACTTGCAGGTGTGCGTAGCAACGTCGTAACTACAAGCACAAGTGTGCATCGACTCAGAAGGGCCAAAATCAACAGAAAAGTAGAAAGTTGGCCATTGGTAAAAGGAAGGGATCTGAGGAGATGCTGAAAAGACTACTTCCACCTCTCAGTACTGCCGAAAGCCTGAGTAGCAGCAAATAGAAAGGAGTGACTTTCAATGTTAGGCCTTTTTCTCACATTTCTAGACTTGGATGGTCGCACACACAAGCAGAAATAGATTTTGACAGCCAGAACCTTGTAATGCTGATGTGAGTGTGAAGGGGTGAGCTGTCTTATTAGTTTAGCTCATTTGAACACCAGAATTTTGACTATACATGTAACTTCCAATGAGTCTAACTAATTACTTATGTATTTTATACCTAGGGAAAGTGATCTTGATTCAGATATTATTTCTAAGTTATATTATATAGTACATATAAGTGTATATATGTATATATATGTATATATGTGTGTGTGTTAATCTTAAATGTGCAGCTTGACTGTTCCAGGTATAGACGCCATCGTAATTTCCTTTACCCAATGACTCTCTTTCTCTTAGAGTGATTCTCTATCATGTGATTTTTCAAAGTTAGAATTATTTTGAGAAATTAATAGTCTCACATTTTAGAACGGTAATCTATCTAAAAAATACAAAGTAAATGCAATTCTGTTGTTAGTTTTGTTTTGGTTTTTGGTCACTCTCCAGGTCCTTCTCCCCAGGAAACCAATCATCATTCAATTAGGGCTGAATGAGAATGAGTCTGAAACAGTGTGAATCTTCATCTGTAGGCTTTTTTTTCTTTTTTTCCTCTGTTTCTTACCACCTGCATCAGGGAGTCCATTTATCATATCAAAACCTCTGCAATAAGATTTATGCATTTTTTCATATTGATTTCCTTCAGATTTAACTCTTTTCACTTGATTTGAATAGTAATTACTTTCTTCACTGTATCCACCCAAATAAGGGTAGTGCCCATAATTTTGTAATTCTCTTACCCACAACCTGAATATTTGGTGCATTTTTCTGTGTTCCCTGTGGCAATTACATTTTTTCCTTAGGGTTAACTGTCTTAACTAGTGGCATTTTCAATCTCTTTTGCCAAGTAGCATCACTTGCTCCTAGGATCCTTGTAAGGTAAATGATTTGGTCAAGCTTTTTCCTTCCTTAGTGTGTATGGCCAACAACTGTGGTATTGTTCCCTCCCCATGATTGTGTATGTGCCTGGGCCCAGTAGGTGTGCACATGTGTGTGGGCATACCTAGGTCTAGGAGGTGGTTATTAGAGGATGGCATCACCCTGGGAGAGAGAGGAAGAAAGGAGAGAGGAGAAACTCAAGTGGCTATTTCCTTATTGTTTATTATTACACATGCTAAAGAAGATAATTCTAAGGGTTCTGATATTACTTGGCTGCTAGGACTAATGATGGGCATTGGGATGGTTACCCACAAGTCCTCCATTTTTAGATGCTGTAAGGCATTGTTTGTGATAAAGTAGTTATTTGATATCAAATAGCTTGCATACTTAAAAGAGGATGATTACTATAACACATTAACTAGAGTTCTGTGTTTTGTTAGGTAATTTACCATTTATTGAATTCATACAATTGTGCTATAAAGGTAGTCTTATTAGCTTTCATAATATGAGGTTTGGGTTACAAATTGCTAAGCTTCTATAGTGGAGAGTTTTCATTTATGATTCAAATCAAATGCATAAAATCACACTATGATTTTATTGGGGGGGATCCACATTATAGCAATATAAGCAAGCAATTCAATTGGCAGTAAAGGGGAAAATATGAACCACTTAGCAAGGTTCAGACCGGTGGAATGAATGACAACTTTAAAGTTGAGAGCTTCTCTTGTCTGTTAACTTCTATGGCAGGGCTCTGGTAAGTTTTGCCAAAATCTGGAGAAGACTTCAAGAGCCCTAGACTCAGAGGTCAAAGCATCTGAGTTAGCATAATTCAGCCGTTATATTTTTACTCTGCTTTTCAGAGATATATTCTCAAGATTATTTCTTAATTTTAATTTGGACTTTTGGGCTTATCAAAGACAGATTTTAACTATTTTTGTCCCTCTTTCAGTTTACCACTGTTTTTCTAGTCAAGTAATTACTTTTCATTTAATAACTAAATTTATTCCTTTTCAGTTGTTCTATCTCTAGATTATCATGATAATTACAATGTCAATATATGTAGCTTCTAACACACTAGGAGTATGTTAGCATTGTCTTGTCACATTAAATAGACAAAATTTAAAACTCACAACTAAGAAAAGGGGTCTTTTTTGATTTGATATTTAGCCACTCCAGATTCATCTACACCTTAACTCTCACAATTTACTATCTCAATATTTATACTTGAGTCAATCTCTGGTGTACGTGTATGTGTGTGTGTGTCTTTCCATTTGCTCAAATAGTATGTTCTTCCTCATTCTCAGGCTTTTCTGTGTGTTCTTTTTTGTATCTGGCTCAATGTTACAACTCTTTGTTCAGTTGAATTTATCATAGTTTATAAATTGCTTCCTCTGATAGATTCTCCCTTGTGATTGGTTATTTTTGACTTGTATAACATTGCTAACCTGCACCTAACTTTAAATAATTTTTTGCTGAATAAAAGGAAATTGGTATGTGTAGAATGAGAAGTGCAGAGACTTTCTTATTTTTAGAAGTCAAGAAAGCTAATATTGAAAGTTTGGCAGAGGTAAAATTTTAGTTTTCATTCTGTTCTGTCAGTGATTTCCTCCACCTGGGGGCCAACATCAGCTCTAGTAAACCAATATGGTACCCCATTCCCTCACTATTCAATAATATTTGTTACAAAGTTTAGTGCCTGCCATTGTTCTAGATGCTGAGGATATGGTAGTGAACAAGACAGATGAAATTGCCCCCTCATGGAGTTTACAACCTAAATGAAGAGGAGAGTCTATGACCAAGTGAAGAAATAAATACATAGTTTCAGGTAGTAAGAACTGCTATAAAATAATACAGAAATGAGAAATAGAATGTAATTGGTGTAAAATCACTTGGGTCACTTTTAACAGGGTCACTAGAGGGGTGGCAGAAGACCAAAGACCACAATATAATAAGGGCATGAACCATGTAAATATTTGGAAAAGATTAATTTAGGCAGATGAAACATAAGAAAGAACAGGTCTATGGGAATAGTGTTTATACTAGAAGACTGCATAGGTATTATCAGTCAGGGCTCTACAGGAGTAAAAATATAATTTTAATGTGCATATATATGTATACTGGGGGTGTATGTAGAAAGAGGGAGGGAGAAAGAGGTAGAGAGCTAATTTTACATTTTGCCATTGTGGGATCTGGGCAGGTAAAATTGAAACCAATAGGATCAATCATTAGGAAAAACACTGGTAGGATCTTACCAGATCTTCCTCAAGGAATCCTCTATTCTGCATTTAAGTTCTTTCAACTGGTTGGAATCATGCCCACCAATATTATCAATAATAATCCTTACTTTATGTCCACTGATCATAGAACCATAAAATACCTTCAAACCTTTACATAGACCAGTGTTTGATTGTAAAACCATCCATTACTCCAGTAGACATACAAAAACTATCATCACAATGAAATGTTCTATAGAGAGAACAGTAAAAAGACCAGTGAGGTCAGAGTTGAGCAACTTAAGGATTGAGGACAAGATGCAAGCTGGAAGACATATTTCGGGGCAAGTTTGTGTATAGCCCTGGAGATCACTCTAGGGATTTCATATTTTATTCCATCAGAGTTGAAAAACATTGATGGGTTTTGAATAAGAAAGAATGTGAGCAAATAAATAATGTATTTTTAAAAGTTTACTGTGACTGTAATGAAAAGAATATTTTCTAGAGAGAAAAACCTCTTGGGAAGCTATTGTTTTGATCCATGGTGGAGATGAGAATAGATTGGACTAGTGTCAAAGAGAGTAAGAATGCATCATATTCACTATATACATTTGAAGTTAGATCTGCTATACTGTCTGTTTTAATGTGGTAGCTGAAGGGGATGGTAAAGAAACAACTAGGAATTTAGATTTTTGGTTTGAGTAATTAGATTAACAAGATCATAACTAAGATAGAGTATCAAAAGTGAATTTATGATATATTAATTTAAGGTGCCAGTAAGCATCCTGGTAGTTAAACAAATAGTTTGATACATTAGTATGGAGTTTAGAGGGTGATGACATGTGGTATATTTTGGATTGGCTTATCTTAAATTCTGGAACCTATACAAAAGGGAGAATATAGCAAAAACAAAAAAGTCTGCAAAGAGTGTGTGTGTGTCAAGGAAGTTAAATGAAAAAGTCTTCAGTAAAGAAAGGGTTGGCAAACTCTGTCAATATCAAAGTATTAACAGGTTTCTAAGCTAGTTGACAACCATGTCCCAAATTATGGTTGACAGATTGAACATGACTGAATGTGTAATAGTTTGGGAAATAAGCAGGGTACATTTAAGACCTAGAGTGGATCTATCATTTAATATTCCCTCAGTTTATCTTCTTCCAAGTAAAAGCCTCTAGTATTTGTATATTAAACTGCAACAGGAAATTAGATGCCTACTCAATTTGTAAGTTTATGCTATAGTTAGAGACATAATTGATTTCTTTTATGGAGGAGAGGAGATGGCTATACCTAAAGCTGGGCATATTTAGAATGGGTTCATTGGTAGAGGTAGGGAAGGACATGCATAGAATGACTAGTATCAGAACGGAAGAACATAGAAAAGGAAGAGTATTAAAATACAACTGCAAATGAAGGAGACCCAGGCAACACAAAATCCTAAAAGGTGTTTTCAAAGGACACAAGGCTGCCCGTGCCTTCCGACAGGAGAAATTGCATGGTCTAGTGCATTCTGTGCAGTCTCCTGCTGCTGCCACTGCTGCTGCTCCAAGTCTGGCACCATGTCCACAGCCCTAGTCTGTCCTGCCGACCTTAAACAACTTCATGACACAGCCTGGAATAGGCACAACCACACCTTCTCTGTGACCAGGTGCTGGCATGTACTTTGCTGTGCCTCCTTCCCCAAGTACCAGGATGCAGAGATTGTGCTGCCCCAGGACCCTGAAATACTGGTGACTTGTGACATCATGGTAGATTTGGGTGGCAAGTATGATTCTCGGAGACTCTGATATGATCACCACCAGAGGTCATTCACAGAGACCATGAGCTCCCAGGAAGCCATGGCCTACCAAACTGAACAGTGTGAGTCTCATCTGTCTGCACTTCAGGCACAAGCTGCTGGCCCAGTTGCTTGTGAAAAGGACAGCATAGTGAAAAGGACAGAATAGTTATCTATGAAAGATGTATGAGATCTCTAAAAAAGGTTGATGCAATGGATAATGGGATCTCCCAGTGAGATGAGGGAGAGCCTCACTAGACACTGACTACTACCCAGAATGCCTGGGTTGCATGGCTTATTCCCACCTGAAGTCAGTTCAACCAGGACACTGAGACCATATTCAAGTGTGCAACGGATCTGGTTCAAGAGGAAGTTCTGCAGAGTAGACTTCTGTCAGCATGCTGGCTGCTAGCTCATGCCTTGGTGGAAGAGGCTCTGGCCCATAGATTCCAGGTGGACCCAAGTGGGGAAATAGTAGAACTGGCAAAAGGTGTCTACCCTTGGAAGGAGCACCTCTACCATATGGAATCTGAGATGACTCTTCCCCCTCCCAGTCACCATTGCCTAAGTTATTTGCACTGACCAGGCTAGACAGTGGCTAGTACAGTGTGTGCCCAAGGAGCCCCATTCATTCCAGAGCCAGCTGCCCTTGCCAGAGCCTTGGTGAGCTCTTCAGGATGAGGCCCTGGACCAGGTCACTGGGGCTCCTGGCTCCATCTTTTTCTAGCCAGTGGCTTCATTGGTGGGTACCACACCCTAGAGGGTGCCTTGAACTTAGCCCATTCCACCTTGACCCAATTTCCATGCCTCCCACAAATCCTCTACACCAATAAGACCTCCCTCATACTGAAAATAAATAAATAAATAAATAAATGAATAAATAAATAAATAAATAAATAAATAATGGACACAGACATTCAAATACACAAAGACAAAGAGAAAATACTCTTAGTGTGAAAGATTTTTAATTGGTATGGAAGGAGAGGGTGAGGAGGAGTAGGGAAAGGGTGAAGAGGAAGAAGGGGTAGGGGAAGGAAGAGAAGGAGAAAAGATTTCCAATAACAGACTCTTGATCAAGCTCTGAAAATTACCCATGTTCTCATGGGCAAATGCCTAGCCAAATTGACTTGACCTAAAGCAGAGCGACTGAGGCCTGAAAGCTAGAGAACACAAGAAAGGTGTTAGGCTCACATTATAATGAGATACCAGAATGTATCATATAATCCACCACAAGGTCAAGATAACAGCTGCCTTTTTCTCTGCCAGGACCAGAATCAACCTCCCCGTGTCTCTTCTCCAATTGTGTCCTCTTCACATGTTGCTCTCCCTCCCTAATTTCACCTCTATTTGTAGATCCATCTGGATGTTGCTCAACTGTCTCCCATTCAGGTATGACATCATGGGAATTGCAATCTATAGCAGCTGCATGTAATTGGGGGTAGGAAAATGGTGTCTGTTCACTGTGCTGCAACATTCCTTTTCTTGCAGAGTTGCAGTCTATAACAAAACCTTCATATAAACTTAAATAGATATTCTACTACAATGAGCTCTCCAAGGAATTGTCAGCTCCCTAATATAAGAGATAATTAATAGTTGTATTTACAATGTCTTGCACCATATTTGGAATACTATATATACCTAGTATTTTTTTTTTTCAAATTAATGAATGGAAGTTTTGGCTTGACTAGAAGTATGCCATTTCGAAGTTGGAGGACATTGTAAGGACTATGTACTCCACAGAACACCTTTGTTCTGTCATTATATAAAATTGCTCTCAGAAAGTGACATCATTTTTCTAATATCACCTATTGAAATTGAAAGAAAATGAATTTTATTATAAGACTTAACTCTAGTGATAGGTTGAACAACAAGGATTTCAGCAACTTAAATGTGATTTGTGACATTAAGAATGTGCCTATTTAAATTTTGAGTTGGTGACAATTGAAATTGAATAAATTGTCAGCTTTTTAACCTGACATTCAGATCAAAGACTGGGATGATTTGAATTGAATGAGTCCCACAGGAATTTGTTTGCTTATGAAAAATATGGATAGGGAAGTAAACAAATAATTGTATACACTTAACAATTAACACAAGCAATTTATTAAGCTTCAGATTAGTCACAGAAATGAGTGATGTGATAGAAAATCAGTGGAGATGGATAGAAGAGTTTTAACAATTTGTGATTCATAATACTGAGCTGGAGCCTTTGTTGTTACAACCAAATGTGTTTTCCACAGATATGTACATACATATTTTATCTACTTCTGACACAAACTAGCTGTGTGACATTATTCATACTACTAAGTATTTATTTTTCATATCATTGTAGTTCACATATTCCTGTTTGTCCCTTCCCTGCTTTGTTCCCCTTTTCTTCCCTTTTGGTGTATGCATCAGTTTTATGGTTACTTTGTTTGACTTTTTTTTTTTTTTTTTTTTTTTTTTTTTTTTTTTTTTTTTTTTTTTTTTTTTTTTTTTTGGTTTTCTATATTCCACATATAAGTCAGCCCATCTGATATTTATCTTTTTCCTTCTGACTTATTTCAGCTAGCACAATCACTATTAGCCCTATTCATGTTGCCACAAATAACACATGAATTTGTCTTTTTTGATCACTGAATAATATTCTATTATGTAATTAATTAACTACTTTTAGATCCATTTGTCTATTTTGGACAATGGGTTGTTTCACACTAAACCTGAAAGTGCAGGTTTTCTTTCAAATTAGCTTTTTGTGTCCTTTGGGTAGAGATATAGGAATGGAATCACTGTATCATAAAATAGATCCATCCGTTTTTATTCTTCTGAGGAAACTCCACATGGCTTTCCATTGTGGTTGGATCAGTTTATGTTTCTACCAGCAATGTAAGAAATTTCCTTTATTTCCACATCCTCTCCAGCATTTATAGTTTCTGATTTCTTTTTCTTTTCTTTTTTTTTTAAATGTAGGCTATGCTCATTCCAGTGAGATGGAATCTCATGTGGTTTTGATTGGTATTTAGTTGATAGTGATGTTGAACATTTTTCATATGCTTGTTGGTTATATGCCTTTCTTCTTTATAGCTGTGTAAGCTTCTTCCAGGTATTTGATATCAGTTCCTTAATGTTTGGTGTGCAAACATTTTATCGTATTCAGTAAGATATCTCTTTGTCTTATTCTCTTTTGCCATTCAGAAGCTTTTTGGGTTGATGTAATCCCAGTTGTTTATATTCTCCTTTGTTTTTCTTTCTTCTGGAGAAGAATTCTCAAAGATTTTTCTGATGTTTATATCATAGAGTGTTTGGTCTATTTTTTTTCTCTACAGTTTATTGTGCCAAGTCTTATATTCAAGTCCTTATCTATCTTGAGTTGATTTTTGTATATGGTGTGAAATAGTAACCTAGTTTCCTTCTTTTTCATGGTGCAGCAGACTACAAATATTTAGACTTCAGGATTGTCATGACAATTTTGAAAGATTAATGATATTTAATAGTGAGGCCTGAAAGTGATAATCCCTGGGAATGAAGTTTTTTCGTATCTTCAGTATTTATTTCTTCATTGTCTTATTTTTCATTGTTACCTCACTTGAGGCAATAATATAAGCACTAATTATAAGAAATAAAAGAAGCAATACGCTGCAGTTGAAAGAATGTGGGCCTATAATCTTGGCTCCTTTGCTTGTTCTTCTCAAATGATTATAGGTGAATCATTTTAAATCTTTTGAACTTCAGTTTTTTATTTGTAAAATGAGTATGGTAATTACAACCTCCAAAGTTTTCTGCAAGATTGAGAAAATGTATAAAAAAGGAACTGGCACTTATCCTTTTTGTATATCATTGGCTTCAATCACACCCCATTTGCACCTTTTCCCATATCCTGATAGCCTCCTTTCTCTTGCTTGATCAACTCAAGGCTTATTTTCAAATACCTACCTCTGAGAATGTCAATCAAATCACCTCAAACATGGCTGAAAACACTCTAAAGTGTTATTCCTCCCTTAAGGTACGCATTTTAATGGCAAGTCCTGAAAACCTAAAAGCCTTAAAAATCAAAAGAAATCAATGTTTAATGGTAGAATTTGAAGCATTATGACAGGGGAGAAGGAGCTGTAAGGGATTTTAGATTTCACTGAGTGCAACCAATCCATCTTGTGGATGAGAACACTTAGAAGGAGCAAAGGAAATGACAGGTGTTGCCCACAGCCTTGGTCCATAACTCAGTTAGATATTCAGATTATCATACTAGTAATAGGCAGCTCTGCCGAAAGTGGCCTGTGTGCTGAGGGAAGGTGCAGCAGTGGCTGCCTTTCCACTAACATCTGTCAACAACAGCTCATCAATTTTCTGCTCAAGAGCCAGGGCTGGTCTCTTTCCTGAGCATCTCCTCCTCGAGAATAGTAATCTCCACTGATACTTTGTCCTAAACGTGGTGGGAAAAGTGATAAAGGCCGTACTTAGAAGACACTCACTAATAATCTACCTCTAACTAATTGTGCATTATCCAGGGACCACTCGATTACAGAAGGCGAAAATTGGCTTTATATTTACTTTGTACCACACAAGCGATAGCAAACAAGCCTTAAAAAAAGACTTAAAAAAGGAATGTAATACCAATCTACTCCTATGCAAGTTAGCATATATAGAAATCAGAGAAAAGATTATTTTCACTTTAAGTAGAGGCCTATAGGTGAGTCAGAGACTGGGAGTTTGGTTTCTATTACAGAAAGGAAGTAAGATACCAGGCACTCACTGGCAACTGTACTTTCTTAGGCCTATAATAGAAAATCATTGAATGAGTACCATACTAGTGACCTGTAAAATCATAACTTGAACTTCTTTCAGCCAGTATAGTGGTCATCAAGATCTGCCACTGGATTTGTTCTCTCTCAGACTTAATTTTTGCTTTTGGTGTTGGTGGACATAAGATAGACCCTTCTTTCAATAACAAAGTGAGCCAACTGTGTAACCAATTCTTGTGGAAGAACTGTGAATGAAAGAAGTTAGGAGAAACAAAGGAATTAGCTAAGAATATAAATTATTCAAAACTTCAAGGCCAACAACAGGGGATGGGATTAAGGTCTAGAATTAAGGACAGAATAAAAAGAAAGTGGAGGAGGGTATCATATTTTAGATAGATCAAGAAAAAAAGTAATAATGAGAGAGGAAACTGTAATAAAATTGTCAAAGGAAGATCAGAGAGAAGGCAAACTAAAAGTTAAATAAAAAGAATTTGCATAAAAAGGGATTAAAAAGAATTGAAAAATTACAAAGAAAAAGATCTAAGAAAGATTATTGGAAAATAAATGAACATGGCAACAAGAAGGGTTATGCGAGAAACAATAAATACATTACAGTACCAGGAGAGGAAAACATCAGAGACACCGCAGAGTGAGTAAAATAAAAGAGGGAAAATAATTTAAAGTTCATCCCACAGAGGAACCAAGAAGATGGAGATAAAAAGGATAAAAGAGGCAAGTAAGTGACAGATATTAATACAATACACAGTAGGCATGAGAAAGCCATTCAAAGCATAAAAGAGTGAAGGTAGGTGACAGGTTCAGGCATGAAAGGAAAAAGCAGGCTACACATAGGCAGAAATTTTTTTTTACTTTTACAAATCTACTGAGAAAGTATACAATATTGCTTTAAATAGCACTGTCAGTATGATAAAGGTATTTTCAAAACTGTAATTAAGAATTTATTCATGCATAAAGATAGCTATTGCAATATTAGAAAAGTAAAGTCAGGGACCCTTATATCTTTGTAAATATCTAGAGAGCCAATTCTGACTGTCTGCATGCACAATTTAGCTGTTATCTACCTCCCCAAAGGAAATATTTTGGGATTTTGCATTTAAGTGTTAAGAAAAATGGTTTTGAACGTTTTCTTTTCATATACATGGCATAATTTCAGGACATTTGGAAAAACAAAATTGAATTCTTAGTATATGGTTTTCACACTAAGGTAGTTTCCTTCCTCTGTACCCATCCTTCAATTCTAAGACCCAAAGCAAAATTATAAATTAGAGAAAGAAGTGCCTGGTCCCCAAATCCAGCTGACCCAGCTTCAGCAAAAAGAATGATTTAGTTGGATACGTTGTCTTGAGTCCTGCTTGAACAGGTGAACAGAATCCTGGATTGGTGAACCTCTCCCAACAGTTCCCACCACACAGACCATGAGGCTCCATGATTGATAAAAGACTCTGGGATCCTGACTAATAATTATCTCTAATTTCCTCAAGGGAGAAATCTAAGAGCCCACATGTGTAATTGCAATGTAAGCTTTGTGTGAAAGCCAGGGTGTAGCTGACCCAGAGCAAGCTATAACCCCATATCCTCCTCTCCACCTAATGGACTTATCCTTGAACTATCTCCTCCTGGTTTCCTTTGAGGAACCAGGCTATATTCTTTCTAGAACTTGGTCCACCATATATGATTCTCCCAAGTAAAGCCAACCAGGTTCAACTACAACTAGTTCTTCCTGATAAATTCTTTTTTTTTTAATTTTAATTTATATATAAATTTCACAACATTGTAATCTCAGGGATTTGCCC
>PVHY01006176.1:0-30291 GCA_004024945.1 Uropsilus gracilis
TCAAACTAATGAAAATGGAATTACCATTTGACCCAGCAGTCGCACTTCTGGGAATCTACCCAAAGGAGACCTCAATGTGGGTACAAAAGGACACCTGTGCTCGGATGTTTATTGCAGCACTATTTATAATTGCAAGGTCATGGAAACAACCCAAATGCCCCAGAACAGATGAGTGGATGAAAAAGATGTGGTATATATATACAATGAAGTATTACTCATCAATTAAAAATGACAAATTTGATGAATTTATGGAAACCTGGATGTATCTAGAAGAAATCATTCTAGCAGAAATGAGCCAGATAGAAAGGGACAGAAACCAAATGGTTTCACTAATATATGGTCAACCAAATGAAACTGCACAAGGGGAGAGAGGGGACCAGCTGGAGCGGGTGGGAAGGGGAGGTGGTGGGTGACCCCCAGGGACTGAAATGATGTAAAATATATACAAATAAATTTAAAATTTTTTTCAAAAATGTCAGTTTTCTTCCCTGGGGGTACAATTTTGACTTTAGTTGATTAACTATTTATTCCAACAAGATTATACATCTGACCGATAGTAATCAATAACTCACAAGAAATGAAATGAAGGCCTGCTAATTTTCTAGCATGATGCCCTCTAGGACTGACTTTCTGGAGTTACATGCACAGCGCTCTGGTGAGTTCCACTCATTTGAACTATGGCAGTTCTTGATCTCCAGTTCCCAGCTCATTACCAGCATTCTGTTTGTCTAAACTTAGAGACACTTTAGAACGTTGAGTTCCTGGACTTTCCTCTGGTCCAATCAGGCTCTGTGTCCCAAAATGTACTCTAGTTCTTGGCACATTATTTTACCCCTAACAACTAATCCAGAGGGAAGGAGGAACGCATAGCCCAAAGCTGCCCTGTGAGCAGCTGCAAGGTTAATGGCTCACTGGCCTTTCGTACTCCTCCAGGAGCTCCAAATCTCCCAGGTTGCACACAAGTTCCAGGCTGTGTGAAACATGGAATCTGGCTTTTCTGGCATCCTTAATTTCCTTCCTCTTTGGTTTCCTGGCAGGAAGTCACTGATAGAAGATGACACTTTAAATTTAAAAAAAAAAAGGAAAAAGTGTAATACTGTCTAAGTCTTGTGCTTAGTTCAGTTTTTTACTTTTCTAGAACCCAGTGAAACTGAAAGATCACAACATATTCTACCACATATTTAACAGGTATTTTGAGAATGGGCTTGTTACTGGGCCCCTTATATCATAATTAAATACTGTGATAATTGCATTTTAGGCTTCAGAGTATCTGCAAACTCTTTTAGAAAGGAAATGTGGAATAAGGCAGTACATTGTGTCTCAGGATTCCATCCACCTTCTCTCTGCAAGTTTGCTGCCATTTCTTCAGTCTATATGACTGAAGTGCATATAGAACAGATTCAGATAATCCCAGAACTGCAAGGGGTAAGGTGATACCTCACTTTTTCTCTCTTGCCTCTTGTACACACCATATATTTTTCATCTTTGAGGCAAATAGAAAGTTCTCCCACCTCTGTTGCTATATCACTGTGCATTTCTGCTTTTTTGACTTATTTTTATTTATTTTGATGACAATGGTAGGAAAGGGAGAATTCATTTCTTTTCTAGAAAAATTCCAAAGAAACCTTAAAGACTGAAAAGCTGCTGTGTGGAATTTAATCCTAGATGGACAATCACCATAAATAATCAGCCTCCTGCAAGCAGGACTCCAACATGTCTGTACAGAGGGAAGACTAAAAGGAAGTCATACTTCATGAGCTCTCCCTGTTCCATGCACCATCCAAACACTTCGCACAGTGTCACCAGAGTCTGATAAAACAAGGAGAAACATGTAGAAGCAGAGGTTTAGTTCATAATTGAATACAGTATCTTATTTTCCCTTTGATTCTGAATCTAAAAGCATAGGAGAGCTATTCCACCCAACCACTACCTCCAGTACTTTTTGCCTTGTCTAGTTATCTGTTTCTTCCATCACTTTTCTCCATATCTGCACTAACCCACAAAACCATAATGTAGACTTTATCAAAAATAATCCAAGTAGCAGCTTGTTAAACTCATGAGAAACTAGGCTTATAAAAGTTAAGCATACAATGAACATTGAGTAATTGGGATGAAGGGATGGAGTGAGTGTCCCAGTTCTGTATGAGCCTAGGTTCTTACTTTCCCGCAATCCTACTATGTTTGTAAGAAGCATTTGAAATAGGGATTATATCTGTTAATAATTTGCAGCTGTGTTAGAACCAAGAGAACAGAAAGAGGGAAAAAGTACTATGGTAGAAAAAGATATGAAAGCAGTCAAGAGAGTCATTTATGCTATGAAATCTTTAACAAGCTATAGAGTTGATGAATACAAATATTTCAAATCTTTTAAAGTGCTTATTCTGTGGCATTGTACCACATTTTATCCCTTTGAGAATTTACACTAATGGAGAAGATCCAGAAAAGAGCTAGATGACCACTCCATTCTAATCAATTATTTCTCTCCTAGTCCATTTTATCAGGGTTAATGGTAACAATAACCACTGCAGAGCTCTTTCCCCCACTTTGTTCCTCTCTCCCACCTTACATTCAATTCAGTCCATTCTAATGGATTAGCTTCCCCAAATACATTGTTATGGCAAGTTCTGTTGCCACCATTTTTCACCTGGACTTTCACAGAAGTTTCTATATTTTTCTCAGGCACAGTATCTGTATGTTTCTTTATACTAGAGATTCTTCATAATTTTTCCTGCACAAAATCCTACAACAACTTCCCATTTAGTAGAATTATAAATGAACTGCTGTGTGGTCCCTGCTTATATACATGGCTCCTCTGTCTGTCTGTCTGTCTGTCTGTCTGTCTGGCTCTCTCTCTCTCTCTCTCTCTCTCACACACACACACACACACACATCTTTAACATATTGACCTTTCTGTCACCTAGCTTTGTGACCTTTAACCAGTTCTTTGCATGGAATCATTTCCCTCAACCAGAATGCCTGTGATTTCTTTTCTTCCCCCAGATTCCAATTCTAGCATCCTCTTTTTATAAGAGCCTCCTTTTCATATATATTATGGGTTGAATTATTTCCCCCATGAAGACATGTTGAAGTCCAAACCCTAAATACCTGTATGGTCTTTGAAAATAGAGACTTTGCAAATATAACCAAGTAAAGTTGAAAGTTTACTGGTCTAGGCTGGGCTCTAATCCATTGATGGTATCTTTGTAAGTAAAGGGAAAGTGTACTCAGAAATACAGAATGCCATGTGAAAACCAAGCAGAAACAGGAGTGATGCTTCTAACAACTGAATGCCAGAAATTTCAGGTAACTACTAGAAGGTAGAAGAGATAAGCAAGAAAGGATGTTTCCCCACTGAAGGAAACTTCGGACTACACAATCCTGCCAGTATCTTGGTTTCATCCTTCAGAGTCAAGAGAACAAATCCTGTGATTTTTACACAACCCAGTTTGTGATAGGGTATTATTAAATTCATATATTTATATAACAGGGTAAGTAAATATAGGTGAATGAATATATGGGTTTTGAGAATGCAATAGAATTATAGTCAGATAACCTCTGAATCTCCTTTATCATGCATGCTAAAAGCCTTCACTCAGTGCAAAGTATTGTTTCACTACTTCATTTAACTAATCTAAGTCTGTGACAGGGAAATTCTGTTCTATATCTTCAAACACTTAAAGATGAAAGAGTTACAAAGAATGTGATTTTGCATCAATTAAAGTGGGATTCCTATAGTAAAAGTCTGCATTTGAAATAGTAACAATAACTTGTTTTTCCAATACAATTGAGAAGGCAAATTAAATAAAATATTCATGATGAAAAAAGCCAACTAATTTGCTTTTAGCTGTCCCCATTACTTAAGAATTTAACAAAAGGAGAGAGATACCCAAACAACTATGATTTTTCCTTATAACTTGGCAAAAATAAGTCATTTTTTGAATCATAATGTACGTTTGGTTAAAATGTGCATGGAAGTTTATGCTCCCATTCATCATGTGACCTGTTTAATTAAGTTTGTACTGATGTCACTTTCTGTTTCCTAAGTATAAAGCCTTGCAGATGTATTGAGGATTATGATGAGCCCTACAAAAATCAAGTTTGTTCCAGTGGGCAAAGCGCAGACTTCAAGAACCAAAACCCTCTGTTTTCTATCACAATGCATTACATAATCACAATTAAATAACCCTAATTTTCTGAGCATGACATATCATTGTTTTTTGTGTCATTTGTTTTCTTTTAAAAAATTATCATAAAAGTAATAGATGTTTATAACAACAATTTAGCAAAATACAAAACACATAACACAAAAAATATAAATTAGTCACAGTCTCACCAGCCTTAAATAACAACTGTTAACATGTTAGTATATTTTGTTCCAGTTGGTTTCATGTTCACATATTCATAAAAAATATATGTACAGAAATATGGAAGTTTCTTATGAAATTAAGAACATATGGTAGGTAACATACAATTTTGGGATAGAATTTTCTATTGAGGCTACATAATTCTTTGTCTCCTTTATTCACATTCTATGTGAAATTTTTACATAAACAAATACAACTTTAAATGGCTGCCCTACATCAAATTACATAAACACACCATAAATTAACATGCAATCTTTTGTTGAAATTCTGATCTATTGGTAATTTATAAATGATGCTTCAGTAAACATCATTGTCCATAAATCATGAAAAAAACATTATAAGGTTTTTTTCTTGATGTAAATTCATATATGTGGAATTGTAGGGTTAAAGCACATTAACATTTTTGAGGATTTATTTCAATTTACCTTTCCTTCTAGAAGTATAATTTTATTTCCTCTGCACCTAAAACAGACACATATACACTTAATTTTTAGTAGAAGTGGTATTTTATTGTTTTAATAATCTTTTACATAAATAACAAAATCAGACACTGTGTATATTCTTTATGTATTTCTTTATCCATATATTTTAGAATAACTCTCTTTGGGAGGATTAATATTTCTCTTTTTGATTCCTATTACATAACTTGGACATTTTGTAATTTTTTTTCATTTTATTGTTTTTCTTATTCAGTTTATTCTGTTTTCATAGGAACACACTTTTTAAACTCAAAAGTAGGAAATTAAAATTTAAAAAACATGAGAAACTACATACCTATTACAAGACCTAATCCTGGTGTGAAAGAAGAGGTCATGGACTCCACTCACTGCAGGTAGGAGTTCAAAGTCCACAGCCACTTATGAAGAGAAGTTGGCAGTTTGTTACAAACCCAAACACATCCTTCCCATATGATTTAGCAATTGTACTCATTGGTATTTACCCAAAGATGTTGAAAACTTACGTCTACAGAAAACCTGCTCATGGATATTTATAGTAACTTTCTTCATAATTGCCAAAACAAGTGAATGATAAACTGTGGTACATTCAAACAATGGGATATTATTCAGTGCTAAAAATAAATGAACTCTCTAGCCATGAAAACATGGGGGAACCTAAATACACATTCCTAAGTAGGGAGAAAAAAAGGCTGTAGGCTGTAAAGACTACATGTTATATGATTCCAACTACGTGATAGCCTGAAAAAGGAATAGAGACAGGAGTTGGAGTGAAAGGAGGGGTAAACGGTGAAGTACAGCTGAGTCCTAGGGCTGTGGAAACACTCTGTCTGATATCCTAATGGTGACTTCATGTTATTGTACATTTGCCCAAACACGTAAAATGTATATCACCAAGAAAGTTGTACAATATAAATTACAAACACTAGGTCATTAAAATATGTTGATACAAGTTCATCAACTGTAGCAAATGACATCTCTGTTGTAGGATGTTAATAATGAGGGCAGTTATGCATGTGTAGTCCAGGGGCACATGGGAAATATTATCTTGCCCTTATCCTTAGTCTTGCTGCAAGTATGCTTATGTGTTAGAGTCATCAAGTACTAAAAAGTTACTGCTCCCATATGCTATCGGCCAGGTGAAACATAATATCATTAAAGAATAAAGGGAAGAATTCAAGGGAAGGAGAAGCTAAAATAAAATAGTATTTTAATAGCATTAAAATAATATTTTAAATATTACTAATATAATAGGAAATAAAACTGTCTTAGTTCCAGCTTCTCAGCCTTTTAATGGTAGCAAGACGGTTATATTCCAGAAGATCATGTGGGATGGGAAAAATCATGGTAGTTTTTCTTGATTCCATTCTGCCTTCGTCTGCCTTCTAACATATTAACTCCCATCCCTCATGTATGTAGAGTACACCACATCTTCCTCAAAAATCCCTGAAGCTTGATCTCATTATGAAATCATCATGAAGTCCAGAATCCCTTCACCCAAATCATGTGTAAATTCAGAGGGGTTTCATTAGAGCAGTAACTCAAGAACAGTTCCTTTTAATCTGAAAATGTATAAATACAGTGGCTGCATATACCACCCCCACCCCTACCCACAAAGTAAAATGGTTAACCAGGGATAGAACTGTAATGGATAAACTGTGTCTTCCAAAAGTTACATATTGAAGTCCTTCTACTTAAGACCGCATAACATGATGTTATTTGGAAACAGTGTTGGTGCAAATTTAATAATGGCGAGGTTATACTGAGGAGGTTGGGTCCTTAATCCAATATAACTAGTGTCACTATAAAAAGGGAAAATGTGGACATCGTTATGCAAAAAGGGAAGGTGGTATGAAGAGAAAAGGGAGAACATAGTCAAGGAGATTAGCCTGGCATAGTTTCTTTTACAGCCCTCAGAAGGAACCAACTCTGCCATAGCTAGGACTTCTAGCCTCCAGTAATATAAGACATTCATTTTTGCTATTAAGACCACCCACTGTGTGGCACTTTGTTTTGGCTGTCCTAGTAAACTCTTTGTAGAATAGTTAGAATAGATATTAATTCAAAAATAAAATAAATTGCATGCATATATTAATGATCCATCAAAACTAAAAGTTGGCAGTAACAGATCACTAGATTCTCCCTGGGTGAGATTATTTTTTTTTATCTTAACTTTGCTCTTAGAACTCTAAAGCCTTCACTCTGGAACAGTCTGCTTTTCTCAAAAGACATGACTCACTTTTGCAGTTGAGTAGCTTTCTTAGGCTGCTTCTTACAGGAATTTAGGGATCCAAAGGACACTTTATCTCTTACTTTTAATTTAAATATGCAGTGCTTCTGTCTGTATATTAAATCCAGATTTTCTAGAAATCTTGTTAGGGTTTATTCCATTAGATAAATTCCATACCCACAATTCTCCAGGTTGGGCTAAGAGACTGAATTTTATGAGACACACTTTTATATTTGTTAAACACCTTTTAGTCTAGTTTAGTTTATGAGACATAACCTTTGAAGTATTAAAAGGACTTTACCGCTACACTCCTGATTTGATTTTTATCCTGAGATAACTTTTTTATTTTGATAATCTTTTTGCCATCTAAAGAAGTTGGCAATTAGAATTAGTTTTATTTCCAAATCCAGAAATGCTTGACTCTTTTGTATGCGGTCAAAATTCTGATTAAAAACAAACATACCATTTTATTTTAGCTTTTCCTTCTATTGATGCTTTATTAGATATGATTGCAATAATTTATGTGGTATTTTCAAACTTCTGCGTAGAAATGTCCTTAGTCAAACAAAAATATTTGGCATATTTTCTATTTTCCACATTACTTTAGACCAGTGTTATCTAAAACTTCCAACTACTGCCCAAATTATCCCAAATTTCTTTTATAATAACATTCAATTTTTTTTTTCATTTTTTACAGGTACCAAAGACATTCTGGCTTTTTCTCACCATACAGTCCCAAAGAGAATGCGGCAGGTATTAATGTTTTGACAAGTCTAGGTAGCAGTGTAGATATCAGGTAGGGTTTGATCAGGCAAACAGCACTAAGAATGCTGTGGAATAAAGAATCGATGAAAGAAAAGGAGTCAGTGGAAGCCTGCCTAGATGATTATAGTGAATGGAATAAAACTCCAGAAGCCAGCAAGACAGCAGCTATGAAGAGCTGCAGTTTCACCTGTTACCCCTTGCTACCCACATACACACATCCCTTCTGTTCACACCTTATTTAGGATTCAAAGAAGCTGAAAAATAAGATGATCCATTCAAAGCTGAAGGATCTGAAGGTCCAGCTGCATGTCCTCAATTTAAGTCAATAAGTTGAGGTGGATGTGAGATGCCATGGCACATGGCACGCCTACTTTTAGAAGGTAGTGTCACTGAATAACTAGCACCTTCAATAAAAAATGTTTAAATGGGAGATGCTTGTGCTCTATTCATATAACTGAAATCAGTGGGAAAATATATTGATTTAAATCTAATTTCTGTAACATAATGCACTTTTTATTATGACACCAAGGATCTCTTCATGTAATGCTGTTCTCTCATTAATAGGATAATGGAGGATTTGCATTTTATAGATTGTCAACTTTTGCTTCAGCTGCAGGAAGCTCAGAGTTAAAGTGTGAGATTCAGTTGTCCTAATTATCTTTGGTTAGAGTTTTCTTAATAACTGCTACCCCTTCATTATTTTTTTTAATTTTGCTCATATTTTAATTATTTAATATTTAATTTTGTAGGCTTTCTCAAATAACTTCTGTAAGTAGGTTGAGTGTAAATATAGTATGTTACTGGATAGAGGTACAGTTGTTGCCAAGTCTTTCTTTCCCTTTCCCTCTCCTATATTTGCCTGAACTTTCAGTCTTTGCTTTTCTGTGCCTATATTTGTTCCTGTTTTGAGTGCAAATCTAATTCTTAGAATTGAGAAGGAGATTTTGGATTAAATTCAGATGTTGGTATATGATTTTTTTCAAGCAAGGTCTAATAGTTAATTTTTAGTCAAGAGTTTTATACACAATTTGCAAGATCCAAAATTCACAGAGACAGCACAACTTTTTCAATGAATACCATGAATTAGAGGTTTCCATTTTGCCAACCAGTCTTCAGCTTTTCCTTATCTTATAAGAAGGTAGGTTAATCACATTATGCAAAACCAGGAAGAAGAGACTATGATGAATTTTAGATTCTCATTGAGAATTAATAGTCTGATACTTCTCATAAATTCAGCGCCTTCTTTTGAGTTCCTAATAGTGCAGTACATGGCAAGATAAATTGCCAGTGACTTTAAGTAAATTGCAGAGTTATACCAAATTTAGAAACAAAGCAGAAACTTGTGACATTTTAAAAGTGTTCACAAAGCAACATGAAAGAACTCCCAGTTAAAGTTCAATAATATGGCAACCATGAAACCACACAGATCTTGTTTCATATTTTCCTTGATCAGAATATTGTTATACAGGTCTGTACTGTAAGCATCCGGTTCATGATGCAATCATAGTGCAAGCATCAGGCTCACCAATCTGTGTAGGCTTGTTATTAGTTCTAGCAATTACAGAAGTCAGTAGGGCAGGGCAGGACTCAGGAAAGCAGGCAAGCCCTCTAGGTCCACCCCCCCCTCCCTTTCTCTCTCCCTCTCTCTCCCCACCTTCCTCTCTCCCTCTCTCTGTCTCTCCCCATCCCTCACCCTGGAGCATGAGTATGCTTTCTTTCCAGGCCCAGGTGAGTCCACTACACATGTGCACACCAACTGGGCTCACGTGTATATACAATCATGGGGAGGGCATGATCCCTCCCACAGTTGCTGGTTATACAGGCTAATGGAGGAAAAAGCCTGACCTAGTCACCCTACAAGTTTCTAGAAATGGGGGACAGAGAAAACATACATTCCCAGACACACACACACACATGCAAACGCACAGCTTCTTTGTCACTTTAAGGACATTTTTGCGTATAAGCATCTAACTTTTTATATAATTAAGAAGTAATAAAAAGAGAGTCAGGAATAAACATACACTGCTGTCTTTCTCTGTCTGCCTGTTTGGTATTTCCTGATCCCTCATGGTTACTACTCCAGTAGACCCTAAATTCCTTGAACACTCACCTCAAGATGATTTACGTAATCTACAACAGATACTAGTTAAATGCTCATTAAATAACATACATACATATGCTTGCATGTGTATGTCTCTGATAGAGAAATTTAGTAAGCACATCTGCTTCAAGTAATAATACCAGCTAGAACTACTGGCAGTTCTTGACCACCAAGCTAATCTATGCATGCTATTAGAAAGTGATTTTACATATATATATATATATTTTTTTTTGAAGACCAGCTTTATGTAGATAATTGCCAAAAAACCAAAGTGATGAAAAAGATGCAGGCTCCAGGGCTCCATGATAGAGAAAAAAATTACTCTTTATCCTTTTTCCCCCCTTATTCAGAAAAAGAAGGGCTGGAAAATCTCTCAGTCTTTTTTCCCTTCTGCTCTCTTTTTGCAGTAGAGAATAATGACCTTTAACATTTAACAACACAGGGAGTTAGACCATGGAGGCAGGAAATTGAAAGTAATAAATGTCTAAATGTTCCAGTTTGATGGTAAAGAGAAAGATCCATTGTAGAGACCGATTGAAACAGAATAAAATCATTTATTATTTGTAGTAGCTATTGTATATAAAATCACTTGTGAACTCTGAATTAGTGAATACTAAATCATTACTTTTAAGTGAAATGTATTACTATGTTTCTCAGGGTCTTTGGTACATTTTCATCAACTGAACAACAGATACTTGTTTTACACTTATGTCTGCTTAAAGACATTTGATTCATATTGTTGATTTGTTAGGTTGGAACTTACAGGCTGTGGCAAACAAAGTTCATGCCTAAACAAAGTTTGTCTAGCACCTTTATTCTCACAAAGGGAGATCACACTGGGTAACACTTAGCACTATATTTAAGGTCATTTTAAAGAGCAAACTCACCAACACAAAGCACAGATATTTGGCACTAAATAAACCACATACAGAAACTACTTCTTCATAGTATGAGAGCTGGGGGGAAAAAATGCAACAGAGTGTATCCTCATGTACCCTTAGTGGGAAATGTGAGTGCCTGGTGATATAAATTTTTACCATTTTCACATGTCTGCAGATGGCTGTGAAAATGCCATAAAGATTGACTTAGGGGTAATAGATAAATTTTAGTCAGTAGACAAACTCACAAATACAGAATCCATAAATTATGAGAATTTAATCTCTATATATGTATTTTAGTGGGTAATTGAGACTCCTTAAATCTAGTTGAATGCCCCATATGTGCAATCACATATATTATGCATCAAGGTGGGCTCAATAGGAAACAGATACAAATGTTTCCTAAGATGTATTTTCTAGTAAGTGGGTTTTTTCCATTAGATGTGAGAGGCTTAACCACACCAGTGAGAAATCTAAAAAAAAAAAAAAATGGAATACCTTTAAAAACTAATGGAGAATATAAAATGGTATCTGAACAAGTGGAACAGCAATAGGTTTCTTGAGGAAAGTAAGTATTAGGGAATATTATTTTAGTGATGTTTGTGGTGCCCCTGAACCATTACATACCATTTCTTAAAAACAGAAATATTGATTATCTAACTGAGCAATAATGCAGTGAATCTGGATTTTGCTGTTGGATAAGGGAAAAACAAACAACAACCACACATCAAAGAAATAGAATTGACCCTGATGTGACTTGTCAAGTGTCCCAGTAAATTTCAGTCCAAAACATTTGAAAAAGTCTTCATCATTAAACCCATTAGTCTGTAATTAAATATATCTGCTAATACTGCATAATGCAGTATGAAACAGTGAATATAGACATTTGATACCCTAAGACAACATAGACATTTTATACCCTGAAAGGATCTTTTTTTTATGGATGGTTAAAGTGTTGCATAAGTGAGAAATTATTACAAAACTTAAGAATAGGACACAAAGTTGAACATAATGTTCAATACATGGCAGTTTCTAATAATTTCACTGCAACTGTGAGTTAAGTAATACTTCATGTGGAAACAGAGGACCAGTAGAGACCGCTTTGCTTCTGCAGCTTCTGATCAGGAATAAATGTTGCTGTGGATACTCCGTGATACCCTTACCTGTAAAATAGCTATTCTTTCTCTTTCCTTTTCTCATACAAACTGAGCTAGTATACTCCAAGCTTTGCTTACAGTAGAGTATGTAATATAGTAAGTGGACGTCTTTGAGTAGGACTACTTAGAAAACTCCTGAAAGGAACGAACAGCATGGGCACCATATTTTTGAGTTCTTGGGCCATTATTTTCCTTCCCTTCCCTCCTCATGCTGGCTTTGTGGACATTTAAGCACATGAGGACAAGGGCTCTGCTCTAAGAATGGAAGAACACAAAGCTAAAGAAGATTCAACCCCTGGTGAAATTGTGAAGTCCCCACACAAAACTGGGTGGTCTACCTCCTGTGGGGAAAAATAAATAAGGCCTAACTTGTTTAAGTCCTTGAGTTTCTGACTCTGTTACTCATTGCCAAATACAATTCCTGAGTGAAACTCTGAAGTATCCAGTGGGTTACCATGTATGGAATATATTCACTGTTTTCAGCCTTTTCTAAAAAAACAAAAGTGAAAAGTTACAACACACAATGTGGGCTGCTATCCTATCATGATGTGTGGATTTAATGACCACTGTTAGGTGGTCATGGCTAATCATACTGAGTTCACAGAAGTTAAGAAGCTTTTCTTTTGTATCCTGGTTTTACAAGAACAATTCATACTGAAAAACATGCCATACATAGTTCATCTAGAAGTAAGTGATACAGGACATAGTATTTGATAAAATTTAGATCACTCATTTTGCATCTTTTTTTTTTTTGAATAGATGACCACCTCTCCCATGTATAACTTTACAGATTGCTATTCATTTTACTCAGTTTTTGAAAAACCAATCTCAGTTAAAATATTTTACCTATTTTTCTTAACTTAGGATGACAACTGACCCCTTTCAATTACTTAAATGATTGTTGCAGATTTCCTGTTTAACAAATGATTGTGAAAAAGACTGAGGCGTAAGTGATTTCTACCTATGAAAATACAGCCCATGCTTTGCTAAAAAAGGATAAAGATGAAAGGTCTCTAAGTGGCTGTGTATCTATCCATTGTTTAGTGCAGGCAAAGCTGACTCACTGCCTTGACGACAAGGGGAAATCCTGTATTTCCCTCTCTGGGACTTTTGGTTTAATCCTGCTTAAGAGAGGGAGGCGCTTTATTGTTCTGCTGGAGCCTTGGTGCCACTATTCCAACACATGCAAGCCAAGTTTCAGGTGGCTTCTGTAAATCATGTCATTGGAAAACTTGGCAACATCACTGTTTCGTCTTTTGTTTGGGCCTGGGTTGCATTGCTTGCGTGTGTTTATGCATCTCTCTGCTCACCTGGAAAATTCAGCTTGGTCTTCATGGAAACAGTCTTCCCCTCTCATTCTCAATAAGAGATGGTCTTAGACTTGTCATCATATTAGGCAAACTTTGTTAACTGTCAATTATTTCATCTTGCTAAGTGAAATCCTATATAAGTTGTCAATAATGTTAATTTATAAGACCGCATCCCCAACAGTATTCTCAATTTACATGGAGAAAACAAAGAAGTTAAGATCTGACATCTGTAGTAAATGGATGTAAGGTGTAATATAATAAACTTAAAAATACAAGAACCTAGACCTAGCATAATTTCTCAGATCTACCAGAACAACTGAAAAACACAAATTCAAAGAAAACTACATAGACCACAGCCAGAGAAGAATTCACCAAGTTGTGTGACTTGGGACTTAAATTTTATGCAGATTCTAAATTAGGAAGGGAAAAAAGGCAATTCCAACGGGAATCAGGGTATACTAAAGTTTAGAATCCAAATTGATTACATATTGCATATTGGTAGAAAACAATGATTTAAAAGCTCTAAAGAAATAAGATTTGCAAAAAGAAATGTTAGCATTTTAAATCATTCAGGTGAGGCTACGTTATGAAAACTACTTAAGCTAGTTTGAATCATGTAAAAGGATAATTTATTTACTTTAAACAATCTATTTATGAACAGTTACGATGAAGTTATTTCCTCTAAAATTTCTGATGAAACTTTCCTCTCAGCTTCTCTGTATTGTAGGTTCCCTATCAACTTAAAAACAAACATTGATATAGACAGTCAAATGCAAGTCACAGATTTAATTTCTGTAATTTAAACAGGCTCAGTCTTTTCACAGGTTCGAATGAATTAATGAGGTTTTTAAGAGTTACAATAAACAAACCCTGTTTTTATGCTCCAGGTGTTACTTAGTTGGTAAATCTGTACATAGAAGGATATCACTTGTGAGCATTAATAATTAGCATCCTATTTAAATGAGTTTAGAGGCCAGAAAGAAAATGCCTACTCATGCACAATTCGCAGACTACATGACCCACTGTGCCTTGCATCTGCCACTGTTTCCCCCCTGTGGTAGAACTAAGGGGTAGTCCTCTAGTGTGTAGTGTCAGGGGTTCATAGACTTGGACTCAGGGATGTGTGTTTTGTTCTCATCATGCATCCATTCTGCCCTCTCTTAGGTTGTTTTGCTTCCACATTAATTGTTTGTTCTTGAAGTAGCTAATTGTTCTTGTTTGAGGGCAACATATTAAAAGGACCATGATAATAGACTGAGTTTGTTGCTCAGGTCCATTACGTAATTTGTTTTCTAATGCAGCATTTCCAGCAACAATTTGTACTTGGTAATTATTTGTGTTCTAAGTTCATTTACATAATAACTATAAGTTCATTTTATTTAAGTTACAGTTACTCTGTTATGCTATCTCTTAGTATATTACTGCTCATTTCATCAAATGTAATGAATTATCCTCCAAATTTTTAAAAATTTGATGGATTTAATCTTTCATATTTCATGTCTTGGTGATTTCCTGTGGTGCTACTTCTGAGTGAGAAATGACTCTTATCTATCATTTTGAGATCAATCTATATTATGAACTCTCCCAACATCTATCTCTTGAATCATGTGGATGCTATTACAGGCTACAACATGATTGGTTGGTAAAAATACAGTCATTTTGATTTATTAACATATAAAATATCTTTATTTAAGAACTTGTAAAGGTAAGATACATTCATCTGAAAATTAACCAGATCAAATTGCTGACTATAACTTTCTCAACCTGGAAAATAAATGGTGGTTTCATTTTTCATTTATAGAATATTTTCATTGTGTGTGACCTTTCAGTTTCCAAAATTTTTAATTTGTATGCTCTCTTTATCATTTGCATGTAATATATATATATTGCTGAGTCTTGTTCTCACATCATACTAAGTTTTAAGATTAAATGGCTTCATCTTCAATCACTTTCTCTTACTGATTGATGTGAATTGCCAGTGATAAAGTATAGTGGGTGTCAGGAAAAAGGTTCTGGGAAATGTAGACAAGAATGACAACTTCACTGCAGAAAAAAATACATACATGCTTGTCTTCAATTTCAAGTTTGTTAACACCATTTTATCTTTCTTGAAATAGGTGATCAATATCTTTTTACATTCACTCATCAGGAAGCTCAACCAAGCTTTGATGTCAAAGGTTTCTACTAGATTTCATTACATCATATACCTGGTTACATAACAAGCCATGTGCTTGATATCAATTCCCCTTCCCTACTCTGAGGTTGGAACATTATGTGACTCAAAACCAACCAGTTAGCCATCATCCAACATGGCCAGTAACTATGAAGGGCAAACACACTCATCACTTAATGAATTTCAGTGATTTAGAGTCTCCTTCCAAGGAGCTAGGGACAAAGACCAGTCAGATTCCTTATTGTACAAAATGTTTCAAAAATTTTGACTACTTTTATTAGTGCTATCATACCATTGAGTATCATAAGTCTTTCGATAATGAGAAAAATGTAGGGAGGTGTGAGGGTATGTTCAGTTCAGGATTAAAATTACTGGCTTTGGGGGAGACTAAATAAGAAAGCAAAGCTAGGCATTTCAAACGTTTTCAGATTTGTTAGCAAAAGAGTAAAAGTACCAACTACAACGTATCTCTGCAAATTGAGTCAAATAGTAATGTCTACTTCAATTCTGTGCTAATTATGCATAGCAATTATTAAAAGCATAATTTCTATGTGAAAGCTAGCAAACTCATTTTTGGAAGAAAAATTAGAAATAGAAGGTAAGATAGGCTCTCCAGAATACAGGGTGCAGATGTTTGGCATATGCTGTTTACAACCATTATGTTTGTGACAACAAAGGAAAATGAACTCCTGTTAAAATGCCTTGGATTTTGTTGTATCACTGTAAGTTTGATTTACTTCATATTCCTCCCAGAGAAGCAATAACAGACTTATAAAGATTACATTAGCATTTTTATACCTTTGTAATAGTGGGTTAGATGATGGCTTTGCATCTTATTAAACAAAAATAAAGATATTTGAAGTGTTCTGCTACAATTATAAGATGTAAGGAATCTCATGGTTCACTTATCTACTCCAGCTGCTTCCTGACTCAGCAAAAGAATGATATGAGTACTTCATCATAGAAGGTTCTTAAGTGGAGGGTCAATTTAATAACTTTTGAGAAAGCATCTGAAGAAACTCTATCTTCTGACCTCTTTCCTCCAGACAGACAACTTAATATTATTTTGCATTTGAAAGAACTGAGGCCAAAAACTGAGTAATTTTACCAAGGCTCTATGGCAGATCTTTTTGAATAAAAATGTTACAAAAATAAGTGAATTTCCAAGGTCCATAAATTTAAAACACTTCCCAGCTATCCACATACTTCTGTAAAGGCATGAATGGTAGAGGCTATTATGAAACTATTTATTAGGAAACCATGGCTTCTACTAAAATAAATTGTTTTTGACATTCCAAGTTACCTATTTTGTATCACATTTAAGTAGACACTTGACTTGTCAGATTGCTTGTGTCAGATTAGCGTGATTTGTTTAGATGATTATCTTAACGTTTTCAGAGAAACTGGTCCTTCTGCAGTGTTAAAAACTCTTTGTTAATATAATGTGTCAGAATCATAAACCATCAAAGAGGACTATTTGGTTACTATGCAACTCCAAGGGAAATTATTTTCTTCTGTTGTTCCTTTTGGAAAAAAAAAGGATATAGAAAGTGGTTGAACATTAAGGTCAGAGACAGATGTAAACCAGTAAAAAGGAACCAGGACATTTCAACATCTGGGTAAAGGAGCAGATAAGACAAAGTCCAATATAAACAACATAAATGGTTGTCTTTGTGTATAAATATGTCTTTGTGTATAAAAAGATGCCATTTTGGGTAAAGACAGACACCAAATGGTTTCACTATTATATGGGACTTGGAAAAGATCAACAAAAAGCTATGAAGAAAAGTCAAAAACAACAACAACAAAAAAAGTTAATAACCAAATTGCAGCACACAACTCCAGGTGGGGTTGGGGGATGGGACAGAAGGGGAATGATCAGGGAGGGTGGGAGGGTGAATCCCAGAAATTACAAAGATGCGAAATCTATATTTAAATAAATTATTTGATGTTAAAAAAAAAAAAAGATGCCATTTTGGGTAAGATCTTGTTTCTTGTTTCTGCAGAATTTTGTCCTGACATTGACTAGTTATTTTACCATAGCTCTGAATGTCTGTTTGTGACTCATGTCCTTGTATGTAAAACCCAGGATTTTATATTTGGAACATAAAATGGACAAAGGATTCATGTTTTCATGCATAAGGAACTCATATGAAAACATGAAACAAGAGTGGGTAAAGGGTATATAATAGGCTATTTACAAAAGACGAACTGTAAACAGCCAATAAATATTTTGGAAAAGTGTTGAACCTTACTCACAAACCAATGTGATTGCTAAAATAACAATATCTATTTCCCAAACTGGCAGGTATAAACATAACACTACCTTCATTTAATGATTGCTCAGATCTTTCTCACTTTATTGTAAGAAATAGAGGGCATATGATAATAAGTATGAGTCACCTTTAAAAGCTTTTTATTTTTGAAAGAGAAATCCCACTTCCAAGAATTTATAATTTGTAACTGGAAGCTTGTACTACATGATCCCCTTTACTCATTTGCCTCGCCTCCAACCCTTCACCCTTTGGGCAAACTCTAATCTGTTTTCTGTCTCTGACTGCAGTTTTGTTTAAAAGAGATATAAAAAGATACTATTAAAAGTGTTCATTGTAGTAGCACTTTGGATACAATGTAACTTATTAGCAATGGAGGTCTTGTGAAATTCTAGTGCATCTTTGTGATGGACTGTTTATTGTATAATAATTGACATAAAAGTATAATTAAATATGGGAATAGGTTCATAGTATGTTAAGTGCTAACATCAGATTTCATAAAGAAATTATTCCTATTTTGTTCTAAGAGTTGATAGGCGTAGGAAAAAGACTAGAAGTATAAATAAAGTGTTAACACTAGGTATCGCAAGGTATGAAAAAATATTTTTTTTATTTTTTCTTATTCTTTATTTTTAGAATTTTTATGTAAATTATAATTATTTAAAGTCAGAGAAAACAATGAGTATTATTTCTCTTGATAGAAATCGGAATGGAGTAGAATGACCTCTCGTCTCATGCAAACTTCATGATATTCTGAAATGAAAGAACATTTTTCACCCACTAATCAGTAGATGGGAATTTGTTTTGCGCATTAGTTAGACCTTCAAACTAAATAGAAGTGAGAAAAATACACATATTTTAAGAGAAATAGGAATGCAATCTTTTCAGATGCATAGAAGTCTTATTGGAGAACACAGATGAAATATTAGTCTGAATCAGAGTCTAACGGTAACAGAAATATCTTTTCCATTATTCCCTTTAAACTTAACATGCAAAACTTTGCAGACACTGTATGGCACAATAGTTCTCTGATTTTTTAAGTTATAGACACAAGTTTTATAAAGGAATCCATACACTCAAGCACAGAGGATCACATGAGCAGAACAATGAAACAAAAGTTTCAATCATATAAAAAAACCTACATACCCACCCTACTACATGCTCATACTACTAGTCTATTTCATTTTTTAAAAAAAGGTTTGGCATATCATATTAGTATAGAATTATGCATTGCAAAGGGAGCTTAAAATGTTACAAACAACATGGAAATAATCACAATATTATGATCCAATATATATGGATATATAAGAAAGATCCTGAGTCTTCAACTGTAGTAATACATTGAGGTGAGTAAATAAAAAAATAGAGAATTTTTTTTGAGCATTTAGGCTGTTCACGTGCCCTAGCTATTCTAAATAATGCAATGAATTGGGGAGTTTTGGTTACCTTTAGAATCGATGTTTTTGTGTTCTTTGGTTTGAAACCAAGGAGTGAAATCATTGGGTCATATAGTATATGCATGCATTCTTTTGAGAACCTCAATACTGTTTTCCATATAGTTGGGACTAGTTTACATTCCTACCAATCATGTAGTAGTGTTCCTTTTTTCCATATCTCAGCTGCATTTTTTGTTTCTGGTTCTTTTGGGATGGGCCACTGTCACAGGTGTGAGATGGTATCTCATTGTGGTTTTGATTTGCATTTATCTGATGATAAATGAAGATGAACATGTTTTATATGCCTTTTGACCACTCATGTATCTTCTTTGAAGTGCCTATTTAATTCTATAATGCCAAAAAACAAACGAGTGGATTACAAGCATGTGATATGTATTGATAGAATGCTACTCAGCATTCAAAGAAGTAAACCTGGAGTAACATGGATGGAGTTCTAGAGATAATGCTAGGTAAAATGTATGAAAAGAAGGAAGATAAATACCAAATAGTGTCACTAAATGGAATATAAAGAAACTAAACTAAGAATCAGAGAAAGAAAAACTTAAAAGATAAACTTGAAAACTGACTGTAGAATTGAAGCACCCAGAGTGGGTAGGGGTTAAAGGAAAGGTAGCAACAAAGAGAAAAGGAAGTCCAGCAGACTATGGGTGATTTTGTGAAAGGTATCTTATGGTGGTAATATCTGGTGGCGAGAATACTAATGTTATTACAAATAAAAGAATGAAGGAAAAGAGTTTAAATTTTGATTCTACTTTCTATATTGGTTTTCCCTAACTCCTACTCAGATCTTTATAAAAATGGAAGTTTCTGTATTAAATTGTCTTTAAATTTTTCAGTTTGATTGTGCTATTTTCTGGGATCCTAACAGATGTTCAAAAACAGATTTGTATTTTTTGAAAACAAAATGTGGAGAAACAGTCTGAGCTAGACCAGCACAGATAGAGGAAGGTAGGTTAGTTGGGGATGCAAATAAAGGTTTTATTAGACTATTTCCAGAAGTATCCTTATGAAGCACACATTCTGAGGAAGGAAGGCCACTTCCTGCAAGGTATCACCTTCCACCCCAGCAAAGAAAACTGAAGGGTCAAATAAGGAACTTACAAGATTTTGGTAATGCTTAGTTTCCTAATGTGGAGATTCATTCACACATGTTCATCTTACTGTTTACTCTTATAACTGCATATATATATATACATATGTTTGCATATTTTATATACTCTCTGCACATATACTTTAAAAATTAATAGGAAAATGAGTGAATAAAGTATAAATGAACAATATTATCCATGATTTTTGTTAGTATAGTATTTGATGGATTTTATATACTATTTTCTGTCATTTAATCTTCATAAGAGGTTTGTGAAATAGAAATATTCATCCTTTACTTTAGATATTCCTGAGCATGTAGGAAAGTAGTTTGTGTAGCTAGCAGTATTCTATGAAACCATTTAGTTAGAAAAAAATGATGAAAGATTGCCCAGATTGTGACTCATTTTGCGAAACATCCTTACTTGCCATCTCAAATCCATTTTTGAGCCAGGAGTGTTTTTAATAAGTAATTATTATCTTCTAAAAAGAGTCTTTAATCATTAGTATGAAATTTTAAAGTTCAATGAATGCAGTGTCAAAACTGTTGCCAACTTGTGAAACAATCTTAAAATATCTAGGTTTAAAATATTTACTTTTTCTTTCATCAGTCTGGCTTTCAAAAGCAAAGAAAATTTCCAATTTTTCTGCTATCACAACAAAGTAGAATGCTTATTAAAACCAAAGCAGGATGCAGTTTTGGCATTATATTGGGTTTCTAAACAGAAAGTTCCCTAGTACATATATGTTTAAAGTCCCCTTGAGGTTGACCTAGCATTGGAGAATAGTTTCAAGGATAAAAACAGAAAAGTGTTTATTATACTCACTCCCTGCTGAGAATAAAAATGAGTAGAGACATTATTATTAAACCTCCTGGAATTGGATTTTTTTTCTCCAACAACTCACATTTACTACTGTTAGTTTCATTTTAAAGTCAATGTGAATTCAGAAGTGAGGAAGGAAATGCTTTATTCATATGAAATTCTGCAGTGATTTATACACGAATGCTTCAGGCAAAAAGTAAGATGAAAACATTTCATTCTCCATTTAGAATTATTTTCTGCAGTTCATAGTAAAATTTCTTCTCACTGTAGTTATTTACTTTAAAGCCTTGCAAAATTATGGAAGAGATTGTCTCTCCTTAGACTCCATTTCACCCTACTGCAGAAGTTACTTAGGTAAGTCTAGTTTCAGTGGCAACAGGGACTATAAGTAACAAACCAAGATGACTAAACAAAATACATATGTAGTTTACAATCTTACTTGATTTCTGTGATGGAAGGTTGGACTGAAAGGTTGCAACATCTAAATATTTGTTTCTGGAAAGATTTGAAAATTAGACTGAACACTTAGTGTTGCTCACTTATCAACAGTAAGTCATATGTTCTTGATCAATAGAATAAATCTTTCACATGCAGCATTTCAAGAGAACAGGTCTGATGGCAGTGTACCAACTGAATAGTGTCTAGATACATTTGGAGTGACCACAATTACATCAATAAAGTAATTCAAATTTCAAAGATGAAAGAAGACTTTGGTGGAAATATGGATATATAAGGAGATAGAAGAATGGAGTGTAATTGTAAAGCTTCTAACCATCAAGATTAAAAAGATGGTGGGCAGAATAAGTATAATGGGGATGTGTTTGTCAGTTGAAATTAGATTTGGATAAGGAAACCCACGTTTGATCTGGGCAAGTGGCATTTGTGATGACTATGGGACATCCAATTATGTGTATTTAGTGGATAGTGTGAGTGGTCAGGTAGTCAGCCATATGTGTAGCTTCCCAAGGGCATTAGAGTGATAGAAAAAAAGCAGAAGGGGTATGAACGATCTTTAAAGAAGATAAATGTGCCATGAAAGCAGAGCAAACAATTGGAAGAAAAGTAGGAGGAGAAATGGGGTGGTGCAATGCTATGGAAACAGAGGTAGAAGAGTTTTAAGAAGCAATGGGATCCCACAGCCAAACCTTTTGCTGATGACAAGGACATGAAATCTGAGAATCAAACTATATGGGGCAGTTCAGTTCAAGGATGTAAAAGTGAAAATCACAATATAGCGTTTGAAGGTGGAGTTGGCAAACAGCTAAATGAAAGTGTTGGAAGAAATTTCAGTGAGAAAGGAACAAGGACAAGAAGTTAGAGGTGTCAAGCAGATTGGAGTTGCAGAGACAGCAGGGCCAAATAAATTGGTTCATTTTAGGACTTGGGACTCTTAGGACTTGGAACAACTTTTGAACTTGTGACAAAGAGGTTCCATGTTTTAAAATACAGTATTGTCAGTTTCCCTGATAAGCCTCAAGATGACTTCGATGCTATACCCTGATTTCTGATTTTATGCTCAATTTTATGAATTGATGAGATTCACATATCAGCTCAAATAGTAATGAGGAAAAATTAAATACTAAAATACTCTTCTTACCCCATTTTATTGTTAAAGACAGTCCCAAACCCCGTCTAACTGGTTAGAATCAGCTTCTTCAGAGCCTGCTTACTTCCTGCTCAAACTGTGAGGGTAGACTCGAACCAGATGTGTTGTGACCTTCTCAAAACCTACACACAGGCAGGAGGCCATAACATACTGTGTAAATACAGCCCACGTGTCGCCAATACAGGCCCTCATTTTCCATGATGTACCTAGGGAGCTGGTGCCCCGCCAGCTGCAAGGAGCTGGAGCAGAATTTTACAAAGAACATGATCCCCTGAGAGAAAAGTCCCTGTGTGCTTGGGGACAGATAAACCAGGAAGTGGTCACTCTTTAACACTGAGATGCTTTGCAGTAAAGCTTAAATAACCTCAGAGAAAACTAACATATAACTTTAACCCCTTTTCAGTTTTCTCATAATGAAAATATAGAGGGGGGTCCCTGAAAGGTCAACTATTGAAACTGCAAGACAAACTAAATGCTGTTACTTTTTTTTTTTCAGCATGACTCAAGTAACAGACACTTTCTTTGTGGGTCAATTCCACCATCCAGGTTGTATCTCACTGGGAATTTTAGTTTTTTTGAATTCACTTTGACCTTTTACTTAATTCATTTCCTTTGTTTATTTTAGACCACCCTGAAAACAGTTTCCTTTATCTTCTGTCTTTTCACACACATATATGTACATACACATGCACACACATCACAATATCTCTCTCTTTCTCTCACTCTCAGATCCTAAAAGCCTTTAGCAATGTTTCGTTTTTCATCGTCAAGTTTCAATTCAACAAACATGTACTGAATACCAACTGTGCACTAAGCAGCCATTTATTCTTGATTTATTTTGAGAATGGCTACAATGCTTTTTGAGAGTGATAAAAGATCCCTGATGAAACCTGTAAAATTTTTTTTAAAATCATATAGCTCTCACTATCCAAATATAATCAATGTTAACTAAACCATCTACTAGATATCTCTTAATGAATATGTATACATATATGTTTATAATTTTGCAAAATGGAATCATGTTTTCTATATGCTGTTTCTTTCACTCGCTATTCTATGAATAGCTTTCCTTGTCAAAACATATCATTGCATCATCATTTATAATAGTTTCTTTATATCAAATACTATATATATACTTTTTTATTCCTAATCTCTTAGTAATAGTCATCTAAGTCATTATGATACTTTTCTATTCAAACTTCAGGAAAAATCTTACACCTAACGTTTTCTTTGCCATTTCCCCCTCCTAAGTACTTACAGTTCAGCAACTCTTTTCCCTTTATGTTTCATCTACAGGGAAGTTCCTACTGCAGTTTAGTTTCACAGGACTTAAGAGTGATCTTCAACATGATGAACTTTCATGGAGGTCACATTTCGTGTTCTGCTCTGGGCAGATAAGATCAGAGGATGGAAATCACACATGTAAACATGTACTCTCTATTTGTGAAAAATAACTTTACTTGTAGAGTAAAGATGAAGCCATCCCTTCCAGGTTAAATGAAATCCCTCTCCTCTCTTCTCAGTGCTCTGGGTCTCTTCATTCCTTGGTTGAGGATTTAAACCCCCTTTCCCCAATTGAAATAGGGTTCAGCATAATTACCGTAACTGCCCCTTGTATACATTATGAAATTGACCTTTTCATCTATCAACCCCATGATAATGTTTTGATTAATCAATCAGCATGAGGAGAACCCTGTGGAGTGGTGAATTTTCTCTCTGTGTCCTGACTTTAGACTTGGATACTAGGGGTTGGTGGGAGTGAGGTTGGGAGTCTGAGGGAGGTAGTTTCTTGGAAGGTTTCTTAAGGTTGTTATGGATTCATTATCATATAGGCTGTCTGGCTATATGATAATCATATATCCTCCTGGCTGATTGCTAACCATTCATATTGAACATGTCTTTTTTTTTGGTAATTTATAACAGAATATAATGAAATAGTAAAATATGAATGTTCCTATTGCTTCCCATCCATTTAGTGACTCCCTCCACCTCAAAGGAGAAAATGTTATGGCCTGAGACTGTGTGTGTGTGTGTATGTGTACATGTGCAGAGAGAGTTAATCTCAATTGAGACTCAAGAAACCTGAATCAAAACATAAATAAAATAAAAACTTGATTTTAATAAGCATTCTGAAAAACTTCCCTAACGAGAGAGACCTACAACAAGGTGTTGTCCCACATTCTTCTGGGTAATAAAATAGAACAAAGACATTTCTTCTTTTAGGGGAGGAATGAAAGGATTAAGGGAAAGGCAAGAACTTCTCCCTAGCCTTTAGGACCTTACTTCTCACTTCTCAAAATAATCTGCTTGTAAGAGTGGGACATCTTGAGAAGACCAACTGTGAGATTCTTGGTGGTCTGATTTGAAAGTTTTTACCACCATGCTTGTGGTCTCACTACAAAGTTCTTAGCTTTGTTGGTACAGAAAATTGAACGGAAATTAAAGGAAAGTATGTCCTCGAACAAGGAGCAAAGTGCATATATCTCTTCTGTCACCAACTCTTTGTAGACAGTTATCAGTCTCTGAGGCATTTTTAGAAGTAAATGATGAAATAACAATAAAATAATGCATGTGCAAAAATCTGAGGAGTTAACGACTATGGTATTTATTCTGTTTTGTCCTGTCAAGTCCTCAGGGTGTGAGAAAGAGTTTAGGGAAAAGGAAGAATCTCCCAGAAAAGAAGAGTTACATTTGCCTACAATTCTTGCGTCTTTTCAAAGTTATACTTTACTCTGAAGGAGTGTATGATTCCTTGTTTTTCAAATATTAGCAATGGTTTTCTGAAGCTTAAGGTAAGCACTTTTCAGATGGAGGAGTTTTACCTCAAGAGTTATTCAGCTCTAAGTATGGAGGTACTTAAAGCTCTAAGATAAAATGTCTCCTTCTAGGTTGGATTTTCTGGAAGTTTTGGTGAAAGAAATATATCATTATTACAATTCAATGAAAACAGATGTTATGGAGCAAAATAGAACATTGATATACGTTATTTTTAAAATAGTTCATATAAGTTATAATAAAAGGTCAAAACTTTTCCCTTTAAAGTCAAATACAAATAAGAACATTCAAATATTCACCAGACTTGGGAATACTTGTGCGGAAAATTTTTTGAGGCATTAATCTAAAAGGAGAGCACACACTCCCAGCCTAGTATTCAAAATCCTACATAATGTGGTCTCAATATTCCTCTTCAAACTTTTTCCACTATCCTTCTATCTGAAATCTGAACACCAGCTGGCAAGTCCACCCACTCATTATCCCTCAGGCATGCCAAGCTCTTCAAAGTGCCTCAATCATTTTCCTCGCAGGATGTTCTTTTACCTCTAATCCTTCACTTTTGGTTTTCAAAGTTCAGCTCCAGTAAACCCTCTGCAACCCTCAGCCCCTTAGCTCTTATCCTCTCTTTATTACAACTACATTTTCCTTCATATTAGTGGTCAATGCATTGCTTGGTTAAAAAATAAATAAATCATAGCTTTTCATCTGATTTGTATTTATTGTCTTCTTAACTTAGAATGAGTATTCCTAGAAGAGAGAACTTTTAATATTCGTCATAACTCCTAATAGTGTCAAGAATATAGTGATATAGATTGCAATACATGAGCAGCACATTTAAGATCACAGAACCTGAATTCTTGCAGATAAGTCTTAATAAGTTTTAAAATAATTTTAGTAGTACTGTTTATAGATAAGAAGCATTAGTGACCCCTGATTGAGTGAATGAAGGGAAATAAATGAGAAAATCAGAAATATAAGACAGAACTGATTTTCATTGTATCTTTCTCATTTCAGTTCTTTTAGAGATTGGTTTTTAACATAAACCCTTCTGGCAATTGAGAAAGATGGAGATATTGTCACTAACAGTCTGTGGCACATAGGTTAGGTCAGAAATAAGGAATTTTACCTAATGAGAAGGAGTGCTGCATTTGGTTCATTCTAGCCTCTAAGGAAAGATCTAAGGATCTTGTATGTTGATCTAAAAGAGGTCTGCTATCTCCTGAAAGCAGGAGGTTTTGCTTGTGTTTCCCCTCATCTACACCAACCACTAGTTTGGTCTTCATTTTTAACATTGTTTTAATTATGGAATTCTCTCCATTCATATGCAAAACAACAAATCCCACGCTAATCTTTTGATAATTCCTTAACAATCTTGTCTCTGATTTTTTTTTATCACAATTGAAATTGTTCTGATGTGTCACATATCTTGCCTGATATGATGTCATTGGAGAGGCTACTAGAAGGTAAGAATGAAAGTGGGTGCTTTGGAGATGGGAAATGAGACATAGGATCACCAGCACACAGTTTGAGAGAACACTTAAAATCAGGGTATTGCTCGATATAGTCTTAGGAGAATGACATTGGCTCATGAACTCATGGTCCCTGTGCTCATTAATTCATTGGATCCACAATCCTCTGAGATAAGTACCATTATAATCAGAAACTAGGACCTAGAAAAGTTACAACTCACTTAAGTTAGCCAACACAGAATCCATAATTTTTCCTGCATCTAGTATACTATAGCACCTCTTGATGGGGTAAAATGGTCCCAGCATGGTTATGCTGCATTAAGATGACAGTCATTTTGCCCTGGTGGGTGGAGACTTTGAGAAGGGAAGCCAAGGTTTTTCACAAGAGGAAGAGAGAGAGGGGATTTAAGAAGAAGCATGACTGGAGAGTAACAGAGAGAAAACTGCACAAGAGAGAGAACAGAGGAGCAAGAAGGAAGCTGGAGGCCATATGTGGCAGCAGGGCAGGGAAGGAAGCTACACTGTAGGCTTCCATTACCAGCCTGGGCTGGTGAAGATCTAGGAAAAGTATGTTGGAGAAACGTGGGGCCTGTGTAAACTGACCTAGAAACTCAGTACTTGAAAACTTGATTTAACTTTGAAACTGCAAAGCTTGGGAATTGTCTGGAGACCTGAAGAGACATGAGACATCTGAAATGGTCTCTGCTGTTGTTTTGAGTGAACCTTGGTGGTTTCAGGCAACTTGAGAGTTCAAGCAAAAAAATATTCTGGAGCTGTGCTTTGGAGGAGGATTGATGACGCCATTTTGGTTTCTTCACTTGGTTAGAAGTGAATAGCTATGCCTTTGGAGGAGGATTGACGATGCCATCTTGGTTTCTTTATTTGACTTGAAGGTGGGGCAGCCACCATTTTGTGAACATGCATAGCTGAAGGACCCACGTGCAGTTTTTTTTTGACTAGAGACTGGACTACATGCTAAGATTACCAAAGGGGTCCTTTGTAACTTAGTGACGTTTTTCTCTTTTGTCTTTTTAGAAGTGAATAAATCTGTTTTTGCTTCTTTTTAAAAGAGTGTAGTCTTGCTACTGCTCACACAGGCTGGGACAAACCAGTCAGTACCTGGATTGAAAGGGCCAACTGTTTTCATTTGTAATTTAAGTTCTCTGCTTTGCTTGTTTTCTTACCCAATTTCACTCTAAAAGGAGATTTTTAATTTAGAAGTAAAAAAAATTAAGACTTAAGAGAAATTTAAGTCAGTGAAGCTCAAACGATGGACTAGATCCCTATTAATGAGTTAACTTATTTCTAGAATCTACATTGGTTTTAGATATATATATATGAATGTATTTACACACACACAATTAGAGAAAACTTATGAGGAAAAGATTCAGTTATCAAAGCAATTCATGTTGAAATGTTTACCCAAATCAAAATTTGAATAATCCATGCTCACCTAAGTAGACAGCATAAGAATTTCATGGAAAAACAATATAATATCTTAAACTAGGACACCAATATGGGCAGGGTTATTTGTTGGTAAATCTTAGACATGACCATTACCTGTGTCTGAAAGGCACTGATCTGAAACCGAGAGATACAAGGTTACTTTTGTTCCAAGGCCCAGATGGGGAACCATAAACTTGATCAGGTCAAGGTGGTATTGATAATTTTTTGCTTTGGATCTTAAGACTAGGTCAGTATTATGTTAATTTAGCTCCCTGAACTATTGTTACAAGGCCCAGGTGGGGAATCATAACTGAACCAAGCCAGAGTGTGGCTGATAGTCCCATCATCAGGATTCATGATGGGAAGAGAACAAGGAAAAGGGAAAAAAAGAGAAAGGTACAGGGACTGCAGGGATAACAATTTTGATTTGGAGAGAGTTGAGAACTTTTGACTTATAAAGCTCTTTTGGATTTTGAAATCAGACTAGCTTGGAGGAGAGCTGATCTGGCATCAGGCATGGACAGTTTTGCTTCAGAAAGAAAAAGACCTGGGAGCTGTTGAATCTTTTGGGGCTCCCAGCATTCCAGCCTTCAAAGGTCAAGAGCTGGATGAAGACAGAGAAGAGGTGGTCCTGATTGTTTTGGTGCTGTGATGACCTGGAGAGGCCTGAGCTGAACCTCATATTGTTTGTGGAATTCACTCCATATTGGTTACAGTGACTGATGATAGAAGGCAAGGATGTGAATTTGTGGTTTCAGACTGAACTGCACTAATACTAAGGTAAAATCCACACAGCTCCCTGAGGAGCTGAAGTAGGGTTCTTTTCTGTTTGGGACAATTGTGGTGGTATGGACTATTAGACTCTTTCAGTTTGTCTTTTCCTAATAGTGAATAACCCCCTGTGTTTACCCTTACCATGAAAGTTTGATCTCTGGGTAACTGCTTGCTGCAGGCAGAACTCTCTTTGACTAAATGAAAAATTAGTCAAAATTAGTTGGCCCCCTTACCTCCTTACCTGATACTTCTTAAAACCCAACTGACACACATTTTTCTTACCTTTCCTATTAGAGAAAGGTTCTTGAACAAGGAGGCATGGGTAACATGATGAAAATCATAGTTTTAGAAAGTTGTCATATACAACAGACAGGAAACAAGTGAGAGCAAAGAACTAGGAAAAATGAAACCAACTAGGAGACAATGCCAGTAATCACTGATAGTAGAACAGTAAGAATAAATGCAAAAAATAATGCCATAAAAATAGTCCCTATAAATTCATGATTGACCAGAAATGAAAACTGAAGATGTAGATATGGGAACTCATTCCAAAATCCAAAAGCACAAAGGTACAGATAATGGGAGTGTCAGTGACAGAAATGAGCTGGTGTGGGGTGTGGAGGTATGTGGGTTCTTTTAGGGCATGAACCATGACAAATTCACATTTGTATTCCCAGTAACTATCACCTAATAAATCCTTAGGAAATGTTGAATATGTGAGTAAAGAATGAGCTTGAGATGTTTAGTTTTGCAAAAGAGGATTTCTAGAAGACTGTGATGAACTTAGTTTTGTAAAATGATTTTGAGGCAAGAGTAGTAATTAGTTTGTTAAAGCTGACCATAACTAAGTACCCCAGAACAAGTGGCTTAAACAATAGATTTAGTTTCCTCACAATTCTAGAGAGTTGAAACCCAAGATACAGGGTTGTTTTTTTAATCTGAGATCTTTCTCCTTGACTTGCATATGTTCATATTCCCCTGCATCTGCCTTGGTCTTATGTGTATCTTTGTCTCTCATTTTCTCTTTTTTTTTTAAAGAACATCAATTATATTGTTTTTAGGACTCATACATATAATTATTTTTTCTTTATCACTTTAAATGTCATATTTCCAAATATAGGCACAATCTGCAGGTTTGAGGAGTTAAT